>CAIGQS010000155.1:0-114118 GCA_903798195.1 Danio kyathit
GCTTGTTTGTTTTCATTTTGCCTTGTTGCGTGAGCGAATGACGTATCTCTGTAAACCAATAGCGTTCAGCTGCGCGTCTAGCTCCGCCTTTTGGTACCCTTTCTCGTGTTTGGTACCCTTTCAAAAGGGTGCTGAAAAAGGGTACACAGTGGAAACGGCCATAAAAGCGTACCGTACCACTCCGGTACCACGCTCTTCTGTAAAGGGAATGTGGAGCAGGGGCACATTTGCATTTAAAGAGACACATTTAAAAACTGTTTTTGTTTCCACTCCAAATTGGCATTTACAGCATGGTGTAAATAAAGGACCCATGGGTATTTTTGATCTGAAATTTCGTAGACATTCTAGGAACACATGAGAGTTTTATTGCATAAAATAAAAAGACAGTAATACCCTTTAAATTATTATTTGAAAAATTGTGTACCATCTTTTCAGTGTTTATTTTTGTGGTGGTGTGGTGTTTTTGTACTTCTTTTTCTTATGTTAGACATTTGTCAAGTAAAGGCACAGTTAATATTGTTTGTTCATTGAAATAATGTCTTCCTCCTAGCTGCAAGACTTGGGTCAACCTCCAAAAGAGCTTGCTGGAGAGGCAGTAAGTGTTTACGTCCTTCTTTTTTCGCCCTAAACAATAATGGCTATGTCATATTTACATCATGATCTTTTATTTCTCCTTCAGCCTCCTGGCTTGAATTTTGACCCAGAAGCTCTGCACCTTCCTGGAGCACAAGGGCTTCCCGGAGCAGATCAGTGCTCGGTCATGTGATCTCAGTGAGGTCAAGATTAATGTTCGTTTGAAAACGATACAATTTGGAGCTAATTATCTGAACCTGATTTGGACACAGTTAATCATGCTCCCCTTTTAAAGGAGTTTGTGTCTGAAACTGAAACTGTGAACGCTCACTACTTTAATTTTACCCTGTAGTTGTTGTCCACAGAGGTTCTTTTCATACCCATCACTAATCCATTCATAAACTCACAGTAGAGCAGCTCTTATTGTTTTGAGTGAAGCGTGATATTTCAAAGTGATGGCAGAGGGTAAAGTGCTCGCTAGAATTGAAATCTGATTTTGTAAAGATTTTACACCTTTACTTCAAGCACATTTGACTGGTTGTAAGGTGGAATTTATTTAGAAAAAAGTACAGACAAGTGTATAGAGCTCAAAGTGACGGGAAATGTATTCCCTTTGATTAGTTTCATTTTACGTCTTGATCTCAGAGGAATGGTCAATCTCAGATGCTCATCCGTTTTCACACTTTTAATATCTGTAATTAGTCAGTGACCAAAATGGATTTATAGTAAAAGATACTTAAGATTTAGGATTATAATCACAATGTCATTTTATTGACCCATAGACTGCATTTGTGATTAGAATAATTCTCCTTTTGTCTTCTAACGGTTGCTGTATTTGTGTGAATATCAGCATTATGAAGTGGTGAATTGCCATGTAGATTTCAATAATTCCCATTATTCCTTTAATGGTGCCTCTGTTTGATGTGTTATTGTCACAATATTCTTAATTTGCCTTGATTAAAGGAATATTTCATAAATTCAAAATAATACATTGTATTCACATTGGAACTAAAGTGTGCAGTCATTCGCTTTTGAGGGCATGTTTACATTACGTTGTGCAAACCTGTCAATGCATTGTGTAGCTGGTCATCAATTTGTTCTCCTAACACATGCAATTGGAAGTTGGTTGGTGTGGTGTTATGTCGTTAGTAATAAGAAAGATTATAAGAAGGAAAGGATATGGATGAACAGGACAAAAATAAGTAACCGTTAAAACACTCAGGGGTTGCTCGCACAACCAAGCACTTAAATCAGCTCATCCATATCTTTATCCCAATCAATGTTCCGTTGATCATGTCATACCCGACTATATTAAAGAACTGCAATTCTCAAAAATGTAGATAAATGTTTCACCATGCCTTGTTTTATATTATTTACTTGCCCGATTTTATTCCTGTTACATATTGTATCAAATTAAACTATCATCACTGTACACACAGTTGTTTGATATTTTTTTAATACATTTTACATTTACGTAATCATGTAGCAGATTATTTTATTATTGATAATCAACATGAGAACAAAAGAAGCAATTGAACAAACAAGAAGGCAACAATATTAATTTGATTGATAGCTGGATACAGTTAATTACTGTACTGTAGTTCTATACGCGCAGCATAATGGCTACTGCATACACGTTAATGGTATATATAGTTCATTAATTCATTTTCTTTTCGGTTTAGTCCCTTTAATAATCTGGGGTCGCCACTGCGGAATGAACCGCCAACTTACCCAGCATATTTTTTACGCAGCGGATGCCCTTCTTGCTGGAACTCATCACTGGGAAACATCCATACATGCATACTATGGTCAATTTTAGCATACCCAATTCACCTATACCGCATGTCTTTGGACTGTGGCGGAAACCGGAGCACCCAGAGGAAACCCACGCAAACACGGAGAACATGCAAACCCCACACAGAAATTCCAGCTGACCCAGCCGAGCCTCGAACCAGCGACCTTTTTGCTGTGAGGCGAACGTGCTACCCTCTCCGCCATCGTGTCATCATATATAGTTATTTCCTAAAATTATCAGTATTCTTAACTTATTACAAATAGAAAGCATATCAATTCTTTAGACAAATGCATTTTATTGTTTTGGCAGCAAATAAATATACAACAGAAAATGTCTAACAAAATTAAACAAATCAGCATATATGAATACATTTTCTATTTCCAATGAAACAAAGAGGTTAAATTAATGAACAACACATGCAGTGTATACAGGACTTGTGTGTTGAAGTAGGGTGGGAACTCCAGAAACCGAGTTTGACACTGATGGTATAAAGTGTTGAGGGTAACACATTAACGCAAGTTATGTTGTAATATTACTTTTCTAAGTAAAAATTTAGTTTAAAAATGTTTAAAATGTAAAAAATCTAGTAATAATATTTGAGTTATTGTTTAAGAAAATATACTGTGAGTTGCTTTTTATTTTAATTATATAGCTTTTAAAAATTCCTGTATTAAAATTAACGTTTACCGCACTCAATGAGAAAATTGCCTCCCAGCAGAAACAAACAGAAACCAAGATGGCAGAGCCTTACATTTCTGTGCTGGAAGTATTCTCATTTTTCTGAACACATGGAAGACAAATAAAAGGGGATTGTTTGTCTCAATGCTCATTTTACTTTACTAATAAGACGAAAATATAAAAGCATCAAACACATTGCTTTAAACTGTCATTAATCTGTATATACACCTTGTAGAGCTCTGAGCTCAGGAAGTTCTCAGAAGATAACATTATCCTAAATTATTATTATTTGATGTGTTTTTTAAAGGTAAATAAAGATTATACAGTGTGTTGTTAATTGCAGAGCATCTCTATTTAAAAAAGAACACAAAAGTAACATAATTCATTACTTTTCTTAAAGTACTAACGCAACTAGTTACTTTTTGGGGGAGTAATTCAATATTGTAATGCGTTACTTTCTAAACTAACTTTCCCCAACACTGATGGTATATAGCATATTTTCAAAGCAACTGGCAACATTTATCATAATCACATATCCAATAATAAAAAATAATAAAAAATACTTCATTTGTTCTGTTGAGTTTTCCAGTCAAATTCATTGAGCCTCTGTAAAAATGTATGTAAGTGCTGTTTAACGGAGAGAAGATTAAAAAAAAAAAAAAAACTTTTTTTTTAGTTATTTTGCAAGATATTCAAATATACTATCAGCTTAAAGTGCAATTTAAAGGCTTAAGATTAAACTAGGCAAGTCAGGTTAATTATAAGAAAAGTAAACAAAGTTATAAGAGATACTGTGACATTCGTTGTTCTGTTAAACATAACTTGGGGATATATTTAAAAAAGAATTAAAATTTCAAAAGAGGGTGAATACTGTAATTTTGCTTTAAAATGCATCTCGTCCTTATAAAACTTGCCTTTGATTAAGGTCTAGAGTGGCATTGATTGACATGTGTATATATATATGAAGAGTTTAGATGCAAAAAACCCTAAATGTCGCTTGATATTTTCTTCTAAAATCTGCATTTTTCTCAGACTCTTGTGTGTAGTCTCAGAAATTTTTCCTTTTATAGGGACGAATAAGTTCTTTTCATTGCCTCTAAAGTGAAATAACTGAAAATTTTAGATGGCATTTAGAGGTTTTTGTATCTGAACTCTTCATATATATATACACACACTGTATAGTTGAAGTCAGAATTATTAAACCCCCTTTGATTTTTTTTTTCTTTTTTAAATATTTCCTAAATGATGTTTAACAGAGCAAGGAAATTTTCACAGTATGTCTGATAATGTTTTTTCTTCTGGAGAAAGTCTTATTTGTTTTATTTCGGCTAGAATAAAGCAGTTTTTAATTTTTTTTAAAACCATTTTAAGGTCAAAATTATTAGCCCCTTTAAGCTATATATTTTTGATATTCTACAGAACAAACCATCGTTATACAATAACTTGCCTAATGACCCTAACCTGCCTAAAGTTAACCTAATTAACCTAATTAAGCCTTTAAATGTCACTTTAAGCTGTATAGAAGTGTCTTGAAAAATATCTAGTAAAATATTATGTACAGTCATCATGACAAAAACTGTTTAGAAATGTAATCTTAATATAATTGCAAAAATAAAGACAACAACACCAAGAATCCACATAGCTTTTTAAAAAAAATGTTTATTTATTTACTTAAAAATGCTCAAGACAACAAACTTTTGTATTGTCCCTAACATGAATTCACAGTTGAAAACACAAACATTCCAAGCCACAATTCCACGACCTGTGACCTGACAGTGGAGGTTTGCATGTGGATGGCTATATGTATGGAATTGAATGATTTTAATGTGTTAAAAACTGCTTAGTAGCCAGAAAGGCACATTACACTGTTTGCATCTGAACATTATTGCAAGACCAACAAAGTTGAGTTGTCCAATTAATACATATACTTAAAGTATTGTAAGAAGTTGTGAGATAAAAAAAAGTCAAGATAACAACAAAGACATAGACCTTATTTTAGAAACCCTCAAAATATTTGAACACATTTGACTTCATTGTACATTCTTATTTTAGGCTTAAACACATCAGACTCTGCATCTAAAACACATCAGACTCTGCATCTGAATCTGCATCATCATAGACAGAGAATGGAGCACACTCAGTGAACAAATCAAACACCTTGTTCCCTTAAGGGGGCAACACCTTTGTGTTTAGAATAAGACAGACAGCCTGTGTATGTGTGTGTTAATGCCTAAAGATAAAAGCACTTCTCTAAAAACAGCAAGATAAAGCATCAGAGTAGATGGGACAGTAATAGTTGCATAGTAACTTACCATTTATTAACACATTTACTACCTGTAATGGCTACATAAAGTAAGTTACTTCATTTATTCTTTGCACTACACAATTTCATACAAATCCTACTTTTTTAAAAAAATACTGTTTTCATTTATTACAGCAAAACACTGACTATTTTAGGGTTATTTACCGCTTGGGGTTATTTATCTACAGCAGTGGTTCTCAACTCCAGTCCTCGGGCCCCCCCGCCCTGCACATTTTATGTCTCTCTTATTTGACACACAAGGATCAGTTCATGGATCTCGCTGTTAATGAGCTGATGATCTGAATCAGGTGTGTTAAGTAAGGAAAACATACAAAATGTGCAGGGCAGGGCGCCCCGAGGACTGGAGTTGAGAACCACTGATCTACAGCAAGGGTTAACAGTGTACAATTTAAATGACCGCCACAGAAAAGACATCCAGAAATCTAAGCCCACCTCCACCCCCTTCCTTTTGGAAGGACATCTATTTATCATTCATTCATTCACCCATCCATTCAGGAAATACCTAACCAGACAATCAGTTTGCAGCCATTGCTGAGGTGTGATTCCCATTTCCCCACATGCCCCAGTCTAATCTGCAAAAACACAGACAGGACTAACAGAGTTCTACATGCTGGCTGATCTCCAGCAATAAACAAAGTGTTCTCCAGTGCTTTTCATATAAATCTCCATCAATGCTCTTGTGAGTCTCCCTCCTCTGCCTGTTGTGGTTCCATTCCTTGCAATGTAAATAACTGACACAGACAAGGCATCTATCTAACAATCTATGCCCACCACCACCCCCTTCCACTTGGAAGGACATTCATTCATGCACCCATCCTTCTGCCTTTGAAGGATATTCCTGACCATCAGTTTGAAGTCATTGAGGTGTGCGATTCCTATTTGTCTCCACATGCTGCACTCCAGTCTGTAAAAGACAAAGACGCGACTAACAGAGTTCTACATGCTTGCTGAGCTCCAGCCATGCACAAGATGTTCTCCAGTGTTCTTCAGATAAATCTCCACTGATGCTCTTGTGAGTTTCCTTCTTCTGCCAGCTGTGTGTCTATTACTTGAAAGAGAAACACCTGCCACAAACAAGACATCTAGCTAACTATCTAAGCCAGGGATCACCAAACTTGTTACTGGAGGTCCGGTGTCCTGCAGATTTTAGCTCCAACCCTAATCAAACACACCTGAACAAGCTAATCAATGTCTTACTAGGTATACTTGAAACACCCAGGCAGGTGTGTTGAGGCAAGTTGGAGCCGGACCTCCAGGAACGAGATTGGTGACCCCTGATCTAAGCCCACCTCCACCCCCTTCCTCTTGGAAGGACATCTATTTATCATTCATTCATCCACCCATCCATTCAGGAAATACCTAACCAGACCATCAGTTTGCAGTCATTGCTGAGGTGTGTGATTTCTATTTGTCTCCACATGCTGCACTCCAGTCTGTAAAAGACAAAGACACGACTAACAGAGTTCTACATGCTTGCTAAGCTCTAGCAATGCACAAGATGTTCTCCAGTGTTCTTCAGATAAATCTCCACAGATGCTCTTGTGAGTTTCCTTCTTCTGCATGTTGTGTCCATTACTTGAAAGAGAAACACCTGCCACAAACAAGACATCTATCTAACTATATAAGCCCACCTCCACCCCCTTCCTCTTGGAAGGACATCTATATTTATCATTCATTCATCCACCCATCCATTCAGGAAATACCTCACCAGACCATCAATTTGCCCCAGTCTAATCTGCAAAAACAAAAACAGGACTAACAGAGTTCTACATGCTGGCTGATCTCCAGCAATAAACAAAGTGTTCTCCAGTGCTCTTCATATAAATCTCCACCAATGCTCTTGTGAGTCTCCCTCTTCTGCCTGTTGTGGTTCCATTCCCTGCCATGTAAATAACTGACACAGACAAGGCATCTATCTAACAATCTATGCCCACCACCACCCCCTTCCACTTGGAAGGACATTCATTCATGCACCCATCCTTCTGCTTTTGAAGGATGTTCCTGACCATCAGTTTGCAGTCATTGAGGTGTGTGATTCCTATTTGTCTCCACATGCTGCACTCCAGTCTGTAAAAGACAAAGACACGACTAACAGAGTTCTACATGCTTGCTGAGGCCCCGTTTACACTAATGCGTTTTCGTTTTAAAACGCATAAGTTTTGCTACTGTTACGCCATCCGTCCACACTATGCCGGAGTTTTCGAGCCCCAAAAACGGAGCGTTTTGAAAACGCTGGAGAGGTCGTTTTCATTCTAAAACGCTGCTGCTCCGTCTCAGTGTGGATGGGGGAAAACGGAGACATCTGAAAACGGAGGCATGGCTGCTGAGATTCGCTACCTTATTCGTATCCTTCCCTTATTCATCAAGTCCATATCACATGACTATAACGCTACCGGAAGACGGCAGACCAGCCTTCACTGTAAACAACAACATGGACACAGAAATGGGAGCGTTGTTTGCACTATTGTCTGTTTTAGGCGCCATTGTGCAGTTAAACTCTGCCTTTTTTACTACAACAGCTGCATATATTCGCAAGAGGCAAGCTATTGTTCGAGCACTCGCTAATCGCTCGCATTCATCGTTCAACCAGCGTTTGTTGACTAACAATAACCAAATGCCGAGCGAGACGCATGCTTCCTGTTTATACTTGAACGCGCATGCCCAGAGTGCGCGGATGGTCACGTGATATACGTTTTTGGTGGAGTAGTGTGGACGGAGATATGTTTAGAAACGCTAGATGAAACGCTCGTATGGACGCGGATCGTTTTTGATCTAAAACGCCGTTTCAAAACGAAAACGCATAAGTGTAAACGGGGCCTGAGATGCTTTTGTGAGTTTCCTTCTTCTCCATGTTGTCTGTGCATTACCTAAAAAAGAAACACCTGCCGCAGCCAAGACATCTAGAGCTGGGCTCAGACTACAGGAGTTTACCTCTCGATGAAATCTTGTCGAGGACTTTGATCGGTTCCGATTCTCACCGGAGATTATCTGGTAATGTGAGCCGTTTAAACATAAAATCTCGCACCTCGCGATCTTTGAACACAAATCGCAGCTTCCCTGATCATATCAAACATGTTTGATATCCAGGATTTTAAATCGGGCTGATCACAGCTGTTCCAAACTATTCCATATTAACAAAGCCATGAGCTGTGGAGAATCGTGTTGCTTTCAATAAATAAATAAATATAGAATTTTTTGTATAAGCTTGAATTGTCATTTATTATTAGCCAGATTTAATGGTATTCTTATACTGGTGTGCAGATATTTGAGACGCATGTGTAGCTGCTAGCCAGTAACTAAAACGTTGCCAGTTATCTCCAAAATGATTAAACATATTAAACTGTGATTTTAGAAATGTATTTCTTTTTTTTCTGTGATGGGGATAGAATTAGCTCAACAGCCTATAAAAATCATAAGGCCTACGTTGATATAGCCTAGTCCCGTAAACTGAGAAAGAGTAGGCTAAATCTATAAGACATTAGCCCCTTTCACACAGTGATACCGGTAAATATCCGGAAAATTTCTGGAACGACTTTACAGGTAAATTCAAAAAAGCGCTGTTCACACAGGCAAGGATGTTATGGAATTTTTCTGGAAAATATACCGTTCACACAACCATTCTAAATTATTACCGGTATTTTGGAATGGATGTGTGAATAGTCTTTTCCGGGAAAAATTCCTGACATCATTAACCAGAAATGAGCTCTAAACGGCTGCGCTTGTATTTGTAAACATTTGATGACATTACAAACTCTGTGGATAGATAAGTATTGTGAACAACTTTGATGAAAACATATGGAGGAACACTTTTGCATGTCGAGATGTATATAATATAATGTGTGTTGCGCTCACCAGCTGCTTCACGTGCACACGCGTCAAGCAACTGAAGCAGAGCTTGAAGGTAAACAAACAGCGGTTTATCATAAGCATTTTATCGATCATTTTTTCCACAGTTGGCATTCAGAAGGAACATAGAAACGCTATTTGACTAACATCTAGTAGCTAAATGTGTCTGGAAAAAATATTCAAAGGCTTTTAAATATTTTTAAATATTCAAATGCGTCTAAATGTTCTGTAAAGGACCTGTTCACACATACAGTCCCAGGCACGTGCAGAGGTGGGGGCTTTGGGTGCTTGAGCCCCTGCCCTTTTTTCTCCTGGAGAGAAAGTGCCCTTTTTTCTGGGGATAATATATATATATTTTTAAATACTACTAATAATATAATATATGTATGTTAATGCATGTTCTATTTAAGGACCGCTTCCCTGTCAAACAATAAAAAACATGCGAGGCGAATGCTCCAAAGTAAGGTGTCAACAGTGAAGTAACATTTATCAGGGCCTATGCCAACTCCTGCATCAGCATTGCACACGGACTGCATCTGGGCCATAGCTTTACAGTCTGACCCATACACACACTGCAGACGGAGTGTGTGTAAAACATCTATTAGTAGCTGACCTCTGTTACGGCAGCGCGATATGATCGACAGAACCGCCGATGTAAATTCATCCGTCATTCATCTTCATTGTGTGGAGGTGAGTAACGGTTAACAAAAGACTACCTGAGGCTCAAATTTAACGTCAGCTATTTATCCAAAAGTTCAAAAGCAAATAGGCTTTTTTGTCTTGCTAACATCCTCCTGATTAACAACCATGTAATAAGTTAGCTAAAGTTTAGCCAGGGCAATATCATAGGCATACAGGCTAATGTAATGGAGAAACGACAGCTGGATAGTGAAATATTGCCCTCTTGTTTTTGCAGTCACACCGAATATATAATGTCAATTGAAGCTATAAAACATGTACATATAGGCTAGCTATGGAAATCAATGGCTATCAGTGTGTCCTATATTCTTCAAAATATTTTATTTTGTTCAACAGAAACATTTAAATTTACTCACCCTCAAGTGGTTCCATTTCTTTGTCTCTTTATTTTGTTGAACACTAATGAATAAAAGATTAAAAAAAGATATTTTAAAGAAACCTATAAACTTGAAATCATTGACTTCCAGAGTAGGAAAAACAAATACCATGAAAGTCAATGGTTACAGGTTTCCCGCTTTCTTCAAAATAGCCTATTACTTTGTGTGTTCAACAGAAGAAGAAAAAAAAGTCAAATGGGTTTGGAACAAGTAAATGGTGACAGAATTTTCAGTTTTGAATTAACTATCCTTTTAAGGGTGAGTATATGGTGAATTTAGGGTGAAATCTCCTTAATAATCTCATTATAATATATTTTATTTATTAAAGTACAATTATTACTATTATTTAATAAAAAGTGCCCTTTTTTCATTTGAGCCCCTGCCCCTTAAAATGTCTCTGCACGTCCCTGTACAGTCCTGTGCGGAAAATTGCCGGTAATTTTCTGGAAAGGTCTGTATGTGTGAAAGGGGCTATTGTTTTAATATATGAGAATATTTTGACAGAGCGATAACTGAAGACCAGGGCTGTTGCATTGAGTGAATAATGTTTGCTTTTCTACACTGCTGGGCTTATTAAATGTGCAACAGTTACAATTTCACTTTTGAAGAGGCTATAGCAATTTAAATGCCGAGCTATTGCCAGTCAAACACAGCACAGCCATCGTAACAAGATGGAGAGATTTAAATTACTGTCATAAATATTAATATTATTGGACATTCGTTTAGATCGCGCAAATCAACTTCATTCTGCAGTCCACTCCCTCATGTCATACCGATAAACATCCTATGCCTAATATTATTAGCTATATATTATACGCATTTATGAAACAAATGTTTGCGTGAGAGAGAGGGAATTTAAAAGACACTTGCCGCTCACCTTGCGTGTGTTTATTTATTTGTATAGGCTAACTTCATGAACAGCTATGCAAACTGAGACATAATGTAGCCTGTTTTGAGTGCAGGCTATTAGTGTTTTCCTATACTGGCAGTTGATCAAATATTAGTAAAATAATAATAAGTAATAAAAAAGCAAGTTATTCCATTCATGGCTTTGACAACGGCCTCCAAGCATCACTAAAGAGAAGAGCTAGGGAGAATCACGTCCACTTTACAAAATAAATAAATGTAGGTTAATTAATAGTAAGCTTAAATGATCATGTTCCATGGGCTTATGTTTGCGTCATGTGACTTCCCAGTGTGTTCCATGTGCTCCTGGGTTTTCCCTTGTGCTTCTGTTGTGATCATGTGCTCCTTTGTTCTGTTTACTGCTGTTTCTTGATGTTCAGTAGTTTCACCTGTGTTCCTCCCCTGTGTGTTATCAGTTCCATTAGTCCTTGTGTATTTATACCCTTTAATTTGATTTAGTCCCTTGTCTGGTATTGAAAGTCATTCCTATACGTCATTCCATAGTGTCTTCACCCCATGATTCCTTTGTGTCGATTTTCCAGTGAGTGTTATGTAAATAAATACGTGTTTTGATAATGCCTGCGATCCAGTGCATTTATGAGTGTGAAGTGAGCCGAGTCATGACCCTAACATTATTCTGTATGCGTGAATATTTACGACCCAGATGTAGCTAGGCCTACTACATTGCCAGTTATCTCCAAAAAACAAAATGATTAAACATTAAAATGTGCTTTTAGAAATTACAAATATTTCTTTTCTGTGAGGGCTTTGTTTAGGATGGGGGATTTGTATAGTATAAACATTATTAGGCCTGCCTCTAGTTCTGTAAACCGAGAAAGAGTAGTTTTATATGCTATAACAGGTTTTTTTTTCAGAGAGAGATAACTGCAGACCAGGTTTTACTTTGCATTCAGTGAATTATTCTATTTTTCCACACTATATGGGCAGTGCAACAGGTAACAGTTTTGCTTTTGAACTAAAAAGCACAGCGCATCGTGGCATGATGGAGAGATTATAAGCCTATTCTTATTATTAGACATTAGTTGAGACATATTTCGTATTGGTCATCATTTATTTAACTTTATAACCGCAACTAACAGCTACACAAACAGGAACCTAATGTATTTTGAGTGCATCAGAGTGTTTTGCCAGTAGTGGCAGTTGGTCTAATATTATAATAATAAATGGTAATTATTGATAAAGAGAGTGATGTGCTCCATCGGTCATGATAATCTTAATAATAGCTTGTGTGTGCCGCGGTTTTCATATCTTGTAGTCAGGGCCAGATTAAGAACACATTGAGCCCTGGGGCTATAGCAAATCCAAGGGCCTCTTTTTATATTTTTTGCCTCACAAATATATACGTCTATATAGTAGTTATTGTTGTTATTATTATCATTATTAATAATTAACTAATTAATGTTTATTAAAATAGGCGTGGCGATGCAGTGGCGCAGTAGGGTAGTGCTGTCGCCTCACAGCAAGAACGTCACTGGGTCGCAGGTTCGAACCTCGACTGGGCTGGGTCAGTTGGCGTTTCTGTGTGGAGTTTGCATGTTCTCCCTGCTCCGGTTTCCCCCACAGTCCAAAGACATGCGGTACAGGTGAATTGGGTAAGCTAAATTGTCCGTAGTGTATGAGTGTGAATGAGTGTGTGGATGTTCCCAGAGATGGGTTGCGGCTGGAAGGGCATCCCCTGCGTAAAATCGTGCTGGATAAGTTGGCGGTTCATTCCGCTGTGGCGACCCCGGATTAATAAAGGGACTAAGCTGACAAGAAAATGAATGAATGAATGAATAAAATAGGCCTGCAACTAGGCTATACAAAATGAAGTAATGACATAATCTGAACTTTAAAGTTCAAACAGGCTGCAAAAATCAGCAAAACAAAAAACATTTGCAATTCTTCCTAAATTAGTGCTTTATAATAAATACTTTGAATAGGGGTTTACCTTTTAAAACGTTTCTTTGAAACTTTAGCTGACCATAAATCCCTAATGATATGATATTATTTTATTATTATTTATTTGCATCAGATATATTGTCTGATGAAAGCCAGCGCCAATATTTCATTGCTCCATATATATCCATATATATAAATATTTCGTTATTACTGTCGTTTTCATAAAAGGGGCAAAATAAACATTCATAAAAAAATGTTTTCTTTCTAACTAGTTCAGTTAGACTTACTGTAAAACATAACCGAGTGTATTTACATGAGATACATACTCTGCAGCGATGGACACTTTGATAACTGCTTGTGTAGGCTATTTGATGTGTTTGTGCACTGTCTCGGTTATATTGTGTAATGAACGGATTGTGGGGGCACGCGATGGTTTATTGAGTCCAGCTGTACCCGTTGCGCAGCCGAGACTGCGCTTCAGTTATGAGTCTATTCAGCATGACTCCGCCTATCCCAGCTTCTGTTACTACAAGTAAAATTTTATCAATGATGAGGACTGATTGAATTTTTTTTTGTTCTATGACAAGTTTGGTTAACCTACCTTTGACTGGATGGATCTCGCGGTAGTGCTGAAATAAGAGACTGTCCTGGGAAAATTAAGACATCTGATCACCCTTATGGTCGACTAAAACAGGGCTATTCAATATTCTGAGTGGGCTACAGCCACTCTGAGCCCCAGTTTAGCACCGGCGTCACTGTTTTTGAACAGCAGCGAACCGAAAGGAGTACTTCACATTACCGATGAGAGAAAGCATAATGCAAAGAGCCGTTTCCCGCGTCTTAGTGCAAATTAATTCTTCAGCCAATCAAGGGCCCCCTCCTTCTGTGGGCCCTGGGGCTTCAGCCCCACCTAGCCCTTATGTTAATCCGGCCCTGCTTGTAGTGTGCACACGTTTAAGATTTAAGGTAGGCTAATAAATTCGCCGAAGATTCTCCTCATGTGTGTGCTGCAACCAAATTTCATTATCGGTTAGGATTTTAAAACTCCTGTAGTCTGAGCCCGACTCAAGCCCACCACCCCCCCTTCCTCTTGGACATCTGTCGTTGATAGGTGATACCTGACCATCAGTTTCTTATCATTGCTGAGACATGTGATTGCCTAGTTTCTCCACTCCACTCTGTAAAAGACAAAGAAAACATCAATAGAGCTCTACCTGCTTGTTCAATAATATCTATCTATCTATCTATCTATCTATCTATCTATCTATCTATCTATCTATCTATCTATCTATCCATCCATCCATCCATCCATCCATCCATCCATCCATCTAAAGGAAAATCTGACCATCACTTCGTAAAAATTAAAATATATGATTTTAAATGTTTTATAAAGTTAATTTAATTCAATATAAAAAGTTAAGGCTGTACCTAATTTATGATGTACTTGTCACTAATGAGATGTGTTTCCATATTTCTTCACATGCTCCATGCCAGTCTGCCAAAGAGAAAGATATGAAGTCTTTAATTAATCTTAGTACATTTTTCTGAACGCTACTCCATTGTTCAGTCTGTTCAAGCAGTTCTACCTGCTTCCTGAGCTCCAGGTCAAGTATATCTCCACCGTTCTCCTTGAGAGTCTCCTTCTGCTCCACTCCAACCTGCAAAAACAAAGACAGCACCAAAAAAAAAAAAAAAAAATTCTCCACAAGGCTCTTGTGAATCTCCCTCTTCTGCCTGCTCTCTCTCCATTACCTGAAAAAGAAAAACCTGACACACACCAGGCCTAATTACTATCTGTACCAACCACCACTCCATCTCGGAAGAACATCCATCCATCCACCCGTCCATCTGATTTTTTTAAAATATACTTTTTAGAATAAATAGAATATTTCAGTGTGAACGCACTGCTTACACTATTTATACTACAAAATGGCATAGCACCTATAGACAGCACTGACAGAGCCCTACCTATTGTTCTCCAGCATTTTTTAGACAAATGTCCACCGATGCTCTTGTGACTTCCCCTCTTCTGCCTGTTCTCTCTCTCCATTACCTAAAAAAGAAAAACCTGACACAGACAAGGCCTAATTAACTATCTATACCAACCACTACTCCTTCATCTTGGAAGGACATCCATTGATGCACCCGTCCATCTGATTTTTTTTAAATAAATTCCTGACATCGAGTCGTTGCTGAGGTGTGTGATTCCTTTTTTTTCTCCATGTGGTCCAGTCTGATCTGAAAAATACAATAGAAAGATTTCAAGTCATTAATTAAACTTAATACCATTCTTTGATATCATTCTTCTATCTCTGTCTATCTGAAGGAAATACCCGACCATCACTTACTGTCACGATAAAGCTGCGGTCACACTAGAGTTTGAGCTTACAAAATTCTGTAGTACGGCGCTGCGAAAAGGAGCGGGAATAAACAAGATGATTCGAGCGATTGGTCCATATTTTTAAATTTCTGTCCAGAGAGGTCATGTTTTGATCTAAAATTGGTCTCATGCAGTCATGTGATGCGATTTCGCAGGTCAGAGTTCACCAAGCTTGAACTTTCCAATGCAGCGAACTGCTAAACTTGTCGCACGAGCTTGCGTTTCCGGTCTGACACATTTGCGTGCGTATGAATGAAAGTCTATGGGGAGACAAGTGCAGTGTGACCACAGATTAAGACGTTTCTTCACCCAGTGAAGCACCACAAGCACATGAGTCTAATCAGACAAACACCTGACAGTCATCACCATCATCATCATCATCATCACAGCACTATAAAGACTCCATTCACATTCACTCAGTGTTCGGCCTCGTCACTTGTACAGACAGGACTAAACTCCCTATGCACCATCAGTGTTGATTCTTAGATATCGTTTACTTACATCTCCTGTGATCTACAGTGTCTCCTGGTTCCTCATCTGGTCTTCATCTTGTTCGCCGTCTGTGGTATCCAACTCCAGTGTCTAAGTCTGCACAGTCAAATGTTCAGTTTATGTTCATGGACTATTATCATTTGCATCAATACACTCACCTGCTTGTACTCACCTGCTATCCGGTACATAAACATTGCTTAATTGTTTACATGAATCCCTTCCCTTCTGTGACACTGTAAAAATGTTAAATATGTAATTTTTAAATGTTTTATAAAGTTAATTTGATTCAACATAACATTTTAAGGCTGTACCTAATTTATGATGTTCTTGTCATTACTGAGGTGTGTTTCCCTGTTTCTCCACATGCCGCATGCCAGTCTGCCAAAGAGAAAGATATCAATTCTTTAATTCTTAATACATTTCTTTGGAAACTAACTCCATTATTCAGTTTGTTCAAGCAGTTCTACCTGCTTTCTGAGCTCCAGGTCTTCAAGTATATCTCCACCGTTCTCCTTGAGAGTCTCCTTCTTCTGCTCCACTCCAACCTGCAAAAGACAAAAACAACACCAACAGAACAAAACCTGCTGTTCTCCAGAGTTTTTTAGACAAATGGTCACCTTGGAATTATAAGGTTCTATCTGCCTTCTGAATGATTTTGAGATATTAAGCTTCAAAGTTTTTGCATTACATAGCAAACAACACGTGTGTAACATTTGTTTTTTTAAATAAAACGTTTTTAAATGTAAACAACTTATAAAAAAACATCCCATAATGTAAATAAGTTGTCATTTAATAAGAATATGTCAATGACCAGAGATGTATAGTAACGAAGTAGAACTACTTCACTACTGTACTTAAGTACTAAAAGGTTGTATCTGTACTCTACTGGAGTATTGTTTTTTCTCCTACTTCTACTTTTACTTCAGTACATATTTTCGATGAGCTTAATACTTTTACTCCAGTAGATTTGTGTTGCATAGTTACTCGTTACAATAATAAAAATGTTACGAATCAATCATTTATTAATCAGACGATCAAAGATGACAGTGCTGCCTGCCTGCATTGAGAGCACTTTAGTTTGTTTTAGACATGGAAAATCCAGAAATTCCACCTTCAACTCCTTCACTTTTAACTGTTCGTTGCGATGAGGAAAAAGACCACCCGTGACCTTATTTGGAGCCAATGTTTGCATTTGTCGGAGTGAAAGACACTTCATATAGAATGAAGTGCATACTCTACCATCGGATTTGAAGAAACATGTCAAGATAAAGATAATATAATACACAAAACAGCAGTTTGAGCTATCCATAAGAGCTAGATAAGTTAACTACCATTAGCTACCCGCGGTTCATATCATGCTGCAATGTTCACATAATGTTAACTGTCTATCATAAAGGCTGTCACGCTGAATGGTGTTTTTGACCCATCAAATACATACATACATACATATATATATATATATATATATTTATTTATTTATTTATTTATTTATTTATTTATTTATAAATTGTAAACAATGGTTCTTTTTGTTCTGCTTAATCCTGTGCCCCAAAAAAGATATTTAAAATAAACAAAACAATATGTCTTTTGACTGCTTTTTTAACAATAACTACATAATGCAATACTTGTACTTTTACTTTCAGTACTTGAGTAGTAAATTTTTTAATAAACTACTTGCAATACTTAAGTACAAAAAAGTTGAATAGTACTTCCACTTAAGTATTTTGCTTAAAGAGCACTTCAACTTCTACTCAAGTCACTTTTTTGATAGAGCACTTGTACTTTTACTTAAGTCTGGGTCTCTATACATCTCTGTCAATAACTCAATTTTGACAAAAATGTCAGATAGAACCTTATAATTCTAAGGTGACGAAATGTCCACCGATGCTCTTGTGAGTGTCCTCCTTCTGCGTGCTCTCCGTTAGCTGAAAAAGAAAAACCTTACACAGACAAGGCCTTTCTAACTATCTATACCAGTGGTTCTAAAAGTGTGGTATGCGGGCTTCCTTCTAGTGGTACGCGGAGGAATCACTAAATAATTTAAAAAATAAATACAATCTTTAGGCAAACCGTGGAGTTTGCGTAAACTGTGAACCCGACCACCGTTTTCAGGCCGACCTGGGTAAGGTTAGCGGGTGCCCCGTCTGTGCACACAGAGACTAACTTTAATTTCTTTGTTTCTCCAAGCTTCAACCATGGAAAATTTGTTTGAGTCTATGTTCTGTGCCCCACGCCATTTGAATCACATCAAGATTCTTTAAAATCTGAGGTAACAAACTTTAATCGAAAGCCACACTGCTAGGCTATTTACAAAACAACAAACACACATTTTAACATGTTTGTAACATAGACTGTAAAAGATATGGATGTAGTATCCGTGACATCACCCATAGGTTTCTGAAGAACCCAAAAGAAGCTACACGTAGGCATGACCAACCATTGCCATTTTGTTTGCGCGTCATTGCACGGACCGGGGGATACCAAACAAGGGCAAAGAGGTGGAGGTGAGCGGAGCTACAGATGCCTGCTAGCATTTTGCTTAGACAGACTTTTCTTTGGGAGAAATGCTTAATATGTTATTACCTCATTTGTGTTCTGACCACATGTGCTTGGTTGTACATTATATCGATAAAGTGTTTAGACTTTTAAAATCACTGTTATAATACATTGAGCTACTAAACATTGTTCTTCATGATCTTAAATAGAACAAATACATTTATAGATATGGTGTAAGTATATAATTTCACTTACCTGTGATATGGAGGCCACGTGAATGGTTTGTGAGCACAATTAAGTGCACACAGCATGCCATATCATCTGATAATTGTAAAAAAATTATTCCAAAAAACAACTCCTTGTGTAAAGCCACATAAAACAAAACAAAAATACGATGTATATGCAGAGTTCAGCGGCTAATCAGCCAGAATCAGCTGAAGTGAAGTGATGGCAACCAGTGAGATCTAGCTGTCACTCAAGTGACCACGCCCCTAATTATGCAGACTTAATATAAACGAAATGGATGTGTTATAAAAAAAATTCACCCCCTCACAGTTGTCATGAAGGGTAATATTAGCTATACGAACCAAAATCTTTCTTTGTACCAGGCTATAAACACCTTTTTTCTGCTGTGAAGTTGGCCATTTTAACAGTGGGCTCAATAGAAATTTGCTCTATTAGGGAGCCAGGACTAGCTGAATTTCAATAAACTGCAGTTTCAGTTACTTCCGTATTTGCTTCATGAGAGAGAGCGGGAAGTTGCTGCTTTATTTGTATTAATTCTTTTTACCAATGTTGCAGCATGGGGAAATTCCTGAGTTTGCAGTAATTGAAATGCCAACAGGACAAGTCTGCATCTGATGACGTGATGCACTAAACATACTAATGACAACACTCTCAGAAATAAAGGTACGAGAGCTGTGACTAGAGTGGTACCTTTTCAATAGGTACACATTTGTACTTAAAGGGTCTATATTGGTACCTCAAAAGTATATATTAGTACCTAAAACATTTAAGAGGTACAATTTTGTACTGTATAGGTACAAATATGTATCCCTGAGATATTATTATGGACCTTTTAGATACAAATGTGTACCTTTTAAAAAGGTACCACCCCAGTGACCGCTCTCGTATCTTTATTTCTGAGAGTGAACGGTAGGATCAGCCAATGCTGGTCACATCGGTGTTATCGTGCGTGTCAAAGGGTTAAGATATGGTCTCAATTCCACCAAATCATGGAAATCCTGCATACGAGTTGATAAATCACATATAAATTGGTCAGTGTATTTATAATTGCTCGCTTTTCTGACACACATACTGTAAATGACACACTGTAAGCAGATCTAATCTCTAATTTAAATATGTAATTGTGAATCATATATGTAAAATACAAGTTATGTTTAGATTTCAAGGGGGAGACCGGGGATAGTTGTAAAACTTCCAATCTCTAGAACCGGGAACTAGTTACAAATCACACATGCTCATATTAGTCCTCATAGCACATATGAAAAAGTAGTGCTAAAGAGTCCTGTGACAGACACAGCAGATATTAGACAGGAGAAACTACATTTCAGCTAAGAAAGTTATATTTTTACTTTATTTTTGAGATAGCAATGCCTGATTTGTAGTTAAACCCATGTAATTTGTGTGTCTGTGTGTGAATATATTTAATCCACATTGTTGGTGATATTGTTTTAGCTGTTAGCTGTAAGGAAAACAGATTCATGGCCACATAACGCTGGGTCAGTTGTAACAACAAAAGCTAGTAACATAAGGGAAATGTTAACACCAACCCTAAGCAGATTTAAAACTGTATTTATATGATTTATTTCGTTTTATTTTTAATTTATTCCTACAGCTCTTGAAAGAGCAAGAAGTCAAAGTACAGTAGTTTGAGTTCAGTGTTTGACCTCTGTCGGCTCATGAAGTCTTCAATTGTTGAAGCTGATGCACATTTGCACATTTTATTCAGCTTTGTAACACAGACACACACAAATTATAATGAAAGCTTAATGTTGAATAAAAAGCTTTCAAATTCATTTACATGTCATAATTCTTATTTTATAATGTTACATCTCACCACAGTGGAAATCATTATTTACATCTCACCACGGGGTGCGTTACTAACCCAGACTGTGGGGTGAACTGTAACCTTTCACTCCTCCTGTTTGAAACTAAAAAATTTTATTTTCTGTTTGTGCTGCAAAAAATTATTTATATGCCATTTAATAGCACATTTGTAACTCAATGTCTCAAAGACATATAGAGAACTATAATAGAAGTACAACTATCCCTGGCTTCCCCATACAAATATGTCATATGAACATGCAACATATATTTCAAAATGTGTCAAAAGCGGTTTATGTATGATTTGTTTGTGATGACATAGAAATTTATGAGGTATATATATTTATTTGCTAATACTGTACCTTTAAGTACACTGTAAAAAATAAATGTTATTTTACAGGTATTGTCTGTATTTTTTACAGAATTTTCCAGTTTTTTCATTATACAGTGAAATACCTGTTGTTTTACAGATATGTTCTGTATTAAAAAATTCTAACATTAAATTTACAGTAATTGCTTGTATTTTGGTATTACGTTATTTTTCTGTTTTTTAAAGGATATTTTCAGTATTTTCAGAGAGTAACACCTAATTTTATGTTAATATTTAAAGATAAAAAATAAAAATAGGGAAACAATAATTCAGTCAAATTGTTTTTAGTGAAGATCATATGAAGATTAATGTGAGGTTAATATTGTCAAATTGTTTGTAGGCTGCTTATAATGCATGCACTCTAATCTATAAAATGTTTATTTTACTATTCTAAGAATGTTGCTATGTTAATGGTTACAATTACCAATGATCGAGCAGCTGCGGATCGCTGGAAAACTACACACAAGCTACTTTAACGAACTACAACTCCCAGCATGCACCTTGCACACCCAGGTTCCTAAGATCGTTATGGAGTGATTTCAAGGACTATAAACTCAGCACACACAGACACATCGTTGCTGAGTCTTGACCTGTTTAGTGTGCATTACGACGTATTTCCCCTTGCCTTGCCGCATTTGACCCCTTTACTTTGTTATTTTGCACGCTTGGGATTTTCTGTGCACCTGTTTGTCCCTGTTTCAACCTTTTATTGCAAGACGATTCTCCTAATAAACTGCTATTTGATCCTCAACTTTGTTGTGCAGGCATCCTCACATGACACTAACCTTGTTTTTGTTGATAACGATGACTAAATGTGTTATTTGTTAAAAGAAAACAAGAAATAAAAAATTAGATATATAAAAATGTTGTATTTTGTCAAGCAAATTGTTTTGGAGTTTAACCTACATATCCTAAAAATATTTGTTAAACTATATTATAGTTTATAGTTATATTTACAGTGTTTTATGACAACAGCAATTATTTGTACCTAAGCTTATTTAATCATTCTTTTAAAAAAGAAATCTGATTTAAATGTATGTTAAAAGTGGAAGAAATTATGGAATATTTTGAGATTTTATGCATAATTACATGAATTAATCTGTATAATCACATTAATTAATGTGTAGAATTACAGTGATAATCATTATAACAGCATTAATTAATTTGTATAATTGCATTAATAACCTGTATAATTACAGTAATAATCTTTAAAATCACATTAATTATTCTGTATAATTACAATAAAAATATATATTTACAGTTATAGTTTGTAAAATGACAGTAATAATCTGTATAATTGCAGTAATAATTAGTAAAATGGCAGTAATTACCAGGTTTTTTTTTCTTCATTTTTTTCAGTTTAAATGCAAATTATCAACAGTAATAACCTGTAATTTAATGAATTTTAACCGTAAAGTTGATTGGTTAAAATGGTTATTTTCTGTAATTTAACGGAACATCTCTGGAAGCCCTGCTGCCAGTCTTTTGACTGTTTTCTTTTTTTTTTTTTTACAGATTTTTTTTTTTTTTACAGTGTACAGCATTTTATTTATTTATTGTTTTACTTATTACGAACAGTACCAATTTTAATTAACTTTTAAGCGCATTTTTACTTAAGCGTGAGCACAGCACAGTGTTAATTTTTAAACTATTTAGTATGTTTAAAGTGGCTGACATTATTTTTATGAATAAATCTGCCTAGTTTTTGAACTGTGCAGTGCTGTAGCTGATTAATTAGGTCTATTACGCTACTATATTTCAATGCTAGTCATTAGGTGGTACTTGGAGAGACAACTTCTTTCTGAGGTGAAAAAGTTTGAGAACCACTGATCTTTCATCTTGGAAGGACGTCCATCGATGCACCCGTCCATCTGGTTTTTTCAAAAATAAATTCCTGACCATCAATTTCCAGTCTTTGCTGAGGTGTGTAATTCCCTTTTTTCTCCATGTGATCCATTCCAATCTGTAAAATACAACAGAAAGACACCAAGTCATTAATTAAACTTAATACCATTCTTTGTAAGTTTCATCTACCACTGTCTCCAGTCTGGTTCTGTTCTAACACTAACAATTAATATTTCACAGCTATAAATAAATACTCTACAAGATGACAATCTATAAACTTAGAACAGATAAATCAATGTGTTGCAATAAACAGTAAAACTGTACATAGAACAAATAACAATTAAAAGCTACAAATGTTGAACAGGCCGACAGCATAAATGACAAATAAATAATACAACAGTAATATGGAATAGCCTATGCTAAAGCTGACAGCATACAAATACATTATAACAGATCAAGTTATCTGATGATATAACAAATAACAATCTGCAAATGTTAAACAAGATAGCAATATACAAAATGAAGCATACAAACAAATAAAAAATATTGTATCTACCGGTGTACCAACATGACAAGACCATATGAAACGATTTGAGCGAGAGAAATACTAAAATCTGTAGTGTCCTTCACCAAAAGCACGTTGAAACAACCAAATATAATAACGTAAAACTTTTAGAAAGATCTTTACATACCGCTAATGTCGGCGATGGCCAAACACTCAATGAAGGTCACACTAGTTTCTCATCGTCATCGACGGTTTTTCGAACATATTCTTTTTTAGAACGCCACTGACTATGGTAACCACAGCAACGCCACGGCGCCGCTATATTCAATCATCTTAAAGGTGCAGTGCGCGATTTCCGTGAAGTACTGTAGGATATAATAATCATAATTCTGTTAAGGATTTCTGTCCCTGTAACGCTATGTTTTGAGTATATAAATAATAGCAACTTTTATTCTCCGTTGGACTAACTTTTGTATGTTTCTATTCTATTTTGCATGCATATACATCTTATTTTACAGGCATATAGTAAATTAATCTGTATCTAACCTGTATGTAATCTCTAAAAAAAAAATAAAATATAGTTTAGTTTAAACCACCAGAGAGCAATAGTCACAACTTGTATGTGTGTGTGTGTGTGTGTGTGTGTGTGTGTATGTATGTATGTATATATATATATATATATATATATATATATATATATATATATATATATATATATATATATATATATATATATATATATATATATATATATATATATATATATATATATATATATATATATATATATATATATATATATATATATATTCATATATATTAGGTCCAGGTGGAGTAATATATAAGGTGGTGTAATATGTATTTAAAGATATGTAAGTGTATCTATGCTGTATTGTATATTTTGCTACTGTCAAATATGAATTTTTGCTCAGAACCTCTGTGCAGACAATAAAGTAAATTAAAAGTAAAGTAAATTATCATAATAGTAGTGGAAATACAACAAATGAAAACATAGGATAGACAGCAATATGAAAGCAGAATATAGGCAGTAACAAAAATGTGTGTGTAGTGAGTAATAATATATTACAATGACTACAATATGCAGGTAGCAAGCTGTATAATAATAATAATAATA
Source organism: Danio kyathit (assembly GCA_903798195.1). Lineage (NCBI taxonomy): Eukaryota > Metazoa > Chordata > Actinopteri > Cypriniformes > Danionidae > Danio > Danio kyathit. The sequence goes on from CAIGQS010000155.1 coordinate 24,390, forward strand.
ATAATTTCATTTCATTTCATTTTCTTGTCGGCTTTGTCCCTTGCGGGGTCACCACAGCGGAATGAACCGCCACCTTATCCAGCACCATTTTACGCAGCGGATGCCCTTCCAGCCGCAACCCATCTCTGGGAACTTCCACACACACATTCACACACATACACTATGGACAATTTAGCTTACCCAATTCACCTGTACTGCATGTCTTTGGACTGTGGGGGAAACCGGAGCACCCGGAGGAAACCCACGCGAACCCAGGGAGAACATGCAAACTCCACACAGAAACGCCAACTGACCCAGCCCAGCCGAGGTTCGAACCTGCGACCCAGCGACGTTCTTGCTGTGAGGCAAAATAATAATAATAATAACAATTATATAATATGTTATTTAATATGATAATATAATACAACAATCAAAGTATCAGTTATTAAATGTAAACCCTAAACACAAAGTTTGTGTGTTCAGTTTGATGATGTGGTGCATCATTATTTTGTGAAAGACAGACACCAATAATAAGAAAGAAAAAAGATAATTAATAATGCCAACCAAACCCATTAATTATCTGATCTCTGATGTGGAGCATCGGCTGCTGTCAAACTCCTTTTACAAACAAAAATCACACTGCATTATTACAATTAAAAGCAAAGTCAAATGTAAACTGATATTTCCTAATGGCACACAACAGTATACAGGAGAACAACTGACTTAAAATAATTTTAGCTGGGGAAAATACTAGTGTTCTGTTTTGGGCTCCCACATGAAACAATACTATAGTAATTTATAACAAATATTATAGTATTTTTGAACCATACTATAATGAACTGAATTAATCTGTTGTGATCCTATAGTTGCTATGGTAACACAACATACATTTCTACAGGCCTGCTGGTATTGCATCAATTACAATACTACAATCACGTGGAGGCACTGGAAAACTGAACTTCTCTACAAATTCAGTTTACGTTAGTAAATATCTTTCATCGTTTAATAACTGTGAGACCAATAGAATATCTTTTTTACCCAATTATCATAGAAAATTGATTTGTTCTTATATCTGACAGTTTTATTATTTCATATTATTTGTTTATGGAGAGAAAAAATGTGTTTGTATAGAAGAATCCAACATAAAAGACCCTGTCTATGAAAATTTATGATTTATATTCTATGTCTATGAATTTTATTGCATAACCATCAAGAACAAACATACAACGCAACATAAAATATGAAACATAAAAAAACTAAAATAACAAGGGTAAACAGCAACAACAGCAAAAACAATCAAAGATAAATAAATAAAAATAACAAATTAAATTAATTACACAAAGCATAGTGTACAGCTTTTCTACATCCAATGATTTAAGGAATTGACAGGGGAGTAAAAAAAAGTGTTACAATAATTGATACATATATCAGATTTTTTGCTTTTCAACAATTTCACAGTAGAAATAAAGAAGTCAAACTCGATACAAAAAAAACTGTTAATGTGGGAGATGATTTAGCAAATTTCTGTTTGTGTATGTAAAACTTTGCCAATAAAATAAAGAGATTAACAATATATTCAAGACTTTTGTTGGATTTGTTTTCATAGTAAAAAAGGGTATATTTTAATGTAAAATAATAACTAAGTTTTGTCTTTTAAAAAAAATACACTTGGCTAGATCCTTTCAGAAATTGTTTACAACGTTGCATTCAAAAACAAAATGACAAAGGCTCTCTTTATCCACATTGCAGAAACCACAGATATCCTCCATTTCAATGTACTTTGATAAAAACGACTGATACATTTTTTTTTTTGCAAACAAAAGTTGACAAGTTTGCAGCAATATTTGTTTACAATCCAGAATGTGAATTACATTGTCAGTGAAAAAAGATACAAAAGAGAGAAAGAAAGAAAGAAAGAAAGAAAGAAGAAAAAAATAAATAAAGAACATAATATAAACTTGAGGGTAAGACATTTAAGAATCAAGTACATAAATTAAAGTCTTTTCTTGCTTTCTTATTTTTAGATAATGAAATTAAATGTAAATAAGGATTAAATTCTTGCAAAAAAACAGGAAAATGTGGTTTAGTATTAGTAAATTTGCATTTGTGGATATGGAATTTACAAAGAAAATAAATTAAATTTATAACAAAACAAGCGTTTCTCTTAGTAGAGGCAGATTCATAATAACCAAAAATATATATTTTTAAAGTAACAGAAACATCTTGCTGTATATTATCATTAATAAATGAGCCAATATGTTTCCAAAATTGTACAGTATAATTACAATCCCAAAATAAATGAAAAACAGTTTCAGTATGAAATTGACAAAATGAACATTTTACATCAATATTAGAAGGAAACTTTTTCAAAAATTGTTGAATAGGATAAAACTTGTTGATTATTTAAAAGACACTTCTTTGACCTTGTTGGTGAGAAAATATTTTTGTTGCAAAGACCATATTTTTTTCCATTTCAAATGTCTAAATATATTATTCCAATAAGAGATTACAGGGGACAATGTAACAATGTTTTCAGTAAAAAGAGATCTAATTTTGTCATTTCTATCTTTTTTATTAGAAAAACTAATTTTACCTATAAACGTCTCTGTCGGATCAGAAAGGTACACTTTTTTAGGAGGGAGATGATTGCTATTTTTAAAGAGCATGGTAATTCCTGATGTTATAGCTCCCATAACAATGGCAAAAATTTTTGGACTTACTGGTATGTTACCGTATATGCAGAAATAAATTCAAAGTAATTCATTAAAAAACCTTTGTTGTTAAATAACTGATTAACTAAAAGCAATCCGTTGTTAAACCATTCACTGAAAACAAAGATTTATTTTTATATAAAATACTTTGGTTATTCCAAATAGAAAATGTGTGAGGAGTAAAATTGTGTTTATAAATTAAAGTTCAGGCCAGAAGTACTTGTTGATGGAAATTTGAAAGCTTAACAGGAATTTTGGTTATGTTATAATTACACATCAATAAAAACTTATTGCCTCCAACAAAAGAAAATACCCGTTTTGGAAAATTATTCCAAATTGAATCTTCCTTATTTAGATATTGGCCAAATAATTTTGAAAGTATTATTTGAAGAGCAAAAATCAATACAGTTCAGACCTCATTTATTATACGAATTTATTATAACAGTCTTTTTCATATAGTGGCATTTATTTTTCCAGACAAAGTCTGTTAATGTTTTGTCAATTAGTTTACATGTAGGCTTATCTATGAACAGAGATTGAGCTGCATACGAGAGATGAGACAGGACCTCCGCTTTAGGGAGCAAAATTCCTCCTTTAATAGACAGATCTCTTTGAAACCAACTATTCAATTTTCCTTTAGTTTTTACAATGAACTAAACAATGACTAATATATATTTATTTATTATTGAACAGCAAATTATTACAGCATAATGAAACATTATTAACTATAGAAAAAACATAGAGGGTGCCAGGGGGATAAAACAGTAAGGAAAAAAATACAATAAGTTAAACAAGAAATACATATAAAGTAAAGCTTACAAAATTACAATATCAAGAGTAAATAATTCAAAATGAAGTACTGATGTTACAGGGGAATTTTAAATAGGGCATGACAAAATAATGCTTTCCTAGTGTTTCAAAGTATAGTTTTAATTCTTTTATGAATACCTGAAAAAGTGGTTTATTATTGGAGAATTTGCATTTATGGATGTGATATTTAGCAAGTAAAAGTAAAAGATTTATGAAGTAGAAAGCTTTCTCAGTATTATTGTCTGTATCAATAAAACCAAATAACACATTTTCTCAATACAAAGAAAAATTGGAATATATAAACTCAATCACAAATTTGCAAAAGTTACCCCAAAATATTTTTGTGTAGGAACAGTACCAAAATAAATGTACAGTTGTTTCACTCCGATTTAAATCTTTTTAAATAGCTGCTCACTGGGTAGAATCTGTGAATTAATTTAAAAGACACTTCTCTGACTTTGTTCACAATAAGGTATTTGCGTGGCAAAAGCCAAACTTTTCTCCAGTTTGAAATATTTGTAAAATTGCTCCAGTAACATATGATTTTGAGACAACTTCTTTCTGAAACAATGCACGGATTGATTTGTTAGTTAAGTTTGGAACAAGACAAGCTTTACCCACTGTAGTTTCAAACGGATCACAAAGAGATGGTGTGATACATGGAGTTCTGTTCAAGCCTTTGTACAGTGTAATAATTCCTGCAGGAACAGCATCAAAGACAATGGCGACTTCTTTTGGTGAGACAGGAAAATTGAACTTCTGTAAGAACTCATAATATGATAGCAAAAGACCATTTTCATTAAAGAGATCATGAACTAAAGTAATTTTATCACCATACCAACTCTGAAGAAATATGGATTTATTTTTATATATTGCGGGTATTCCAAATGAAAAAAGAATGCGGAGAAAATTTGTGTTTATAAATAAGAGACCGGGCAACCCAGTGGCGCAGTAGGTAGTGCTGTTGCCTCACAGCAAGAACGTCGCTGGGTCGCAGGTTCGCAGGTTCGAACCTCGGCTGGGCTGGGTCAGTTGGCGTTTCTGTGTGGAGTTTGCATGTTCTCCCTGGGTTCGCGTGGGTTTCCTCCGGGTGCTCCGGTTTCCCCCACAGTCCAAAGACATGCAGTACAGGTGAATTAGGTAGGCTAAATTGTCCGTAGTGTATGAGTGTGAATGTGTGTGTGGAAGTTCCCAGAGATGGGTTGCGGCTGGAAGGGCATCCGCTGCGTAAAATCGTGCTGGATAAGTTGGCGGTTCATTCCGCTGTGGCGACCCCGCAAGGGACAAAGCCGACAAGAAAATGAATGAATGAATGAAATAAGAGACCAAGCAAGAAGCATTTTCTTGTGAAATGCAGAGAGTTTCACGGGTAACTTTTAAATATTATAATGACATAGGGAGAGAAAGTTTAAGCCACCCAGCTGTGAAAAAATATAATTAGGGATATAATGCCAAATCGATGTAGGGCACTTTAAAAATTGTTTCATCCAATTGACTTTAAAAGTGCAATTTAACAACGACTAATAATTAATTTTTTTTATTGCTTGAACTGACAATACAAGAACGTCATAAAGTCCAGGGATCACAGACAGAACTTAAAATAGGTCAATAATAGGCTATACATAATCATAAGAAAATAAAAATAAAAATCACATACAAATACAAATAATACCATTAAACAGAAAGGGAGAAAATAAATAAATAAAAGAATTATAGTATAAATAAAAATAAATTAATAATACTAAATATACTAAATTAAACAAATGAATGACATTATAATGACACCTAAACAAATAACCACAAGGAAAGCAACTAAAATCGAGAATCTTCTTTAAATACATCAGCATAATATTTCAGGAATATGAGATTTTTTTTATTCTTAAGGACTAATATAAAGGATGACGAGGCCTCTGTGACGTGGAGCTTGCTATGCTGGCATTTGAATCGTAAAAACTTTATTTGTTCGCGCACGAGAGCAAGGCCCGTGTTGAGTGGATTGAGTAGACGTGTCAGCTACGGAAGTGGAGCTGCAGAATCCTACACGCAAAATCCCTTCCTACCGGGGGATGATTTTAGGTTTCAAATTCGCATAAACGGATCTACATCTTCACACATAACACATTCCTGTTCATTTAACATTATCAGTGGAGATGTTGACCAAATTTGAGACAAAGTCGGCCCGAGTGAAAGGTATGATGTCCGCTCTTGCTAACTTCACTTCATTTCTGTATGGTGTAATTATTAAGACCTATAGTTTTGTATATTTTCTGATTTTTGTTCTATACTTGCTGTGTGTAGGATATAATCTACTGTCTTTTTCAGCAAGTATTTGGTTTGGATCATTTTGAACACTGTATGGCATTCAGCGTTAGCAAAGCGCTAATATTTGTTAGCCTCCCAGACGCCGCAATAGAAATCTTTAGTTTAGTCATGACAATAATTTGCTCAGACTGTCACTTTAAATAAAGAATAGACGATAATATTAATGTGGTTAAATGAATGTAATCATGATTATGTCCGAATACACAGTTCAGTTGACTGTCTTAATAAGGTAAGACAGTTGAATCGATTACCTCAGGAATTGCTAACATATTTTTAGTTTTATAATAGTAATAATATGTTTATTGAAGTAATTTTGGTTTTTAATTCACACATTTGTTCATTTTTGTACAGTGACAACAGTCTCTTTTAAAATATTTGACTATTCAGCATGAAATCATGTGTAAATATGACTCCAAAACAGCATTAGCTGACTGACTATGAACAATGTTGCACTTTGATAGTCATTGGCTGCTAATGTGATTTCACTATTTAGAATCTGCAAAGAAGACTTTTCTGAAATGATATTATTAAGGAGAAAGTCTGAATGTGTGAATATAAAACCAACTTTACCTGAATAATATGTTTAAGTATTAAAACTAGGGCTGCACAATATATCTTATATATTTTATATTAATATGTAATTAACCAGAAATCACAGTTCAGAACGTGATTTGTGGAGTTGTTGCAAAGTTTAACTCTAATTTAATTATATGAACGACTTTTATTTGTATGTGTTAGGCCTGTGACTGAGATTTCAAGAGAATTTAAACTATTTGGGCACAAGAATTTATGCAAACTCCTCTCAGAAATGCCAACTGACCCAGCCAGGGCTTGAATCAGCGACCTTCTTGCTGTGAGGCGACATCGCTACCCACTGTGCCGCCCTTTTGTTGTTTTCATCTGTGCTTTAATTGATTTATTTTTTTGCACATTTTTGTATATATTTTTTTGCAGATGCACTCAACTACAAATGATTCCAATGAATATAAAATAAGGAATTCTTTCCTAATAGTCATCTTGTAAAATTATTTTCATATCGAAATGTATATCGCAGTAAAACAAAACATCGCAATGTCAGTTGTTTCCAATATCGAGGAGCCCTAATCGAAACAATGTAATATTTAATTAAATATGTGCTAATTTGCATACTTTTGTAGCTCAAATTTGAATCGTTGGATAATGTCACGTTCACGTTATTTGTATTAATTAGGGATGCTCTGATCAATCGGCTGGAGATCGGTATCGACCGATAATCACATTTTATGACTCGATCGGTACTTGTTAATCTGGCCGATCACATGAACCGGTCGTAAGTGTTCATTTACGGGTTTACAAGCAGAGGAAGATCCATTTTAATTTATGCATCAAATATGCGCTCCAAACTTTATCTTAATTGAGACCTCTTGAATTCCTCTTTCGTCATTTGCAATGTTTCTAAATTGCTTTGTTTGCATTTTTCTTATCAATTTTTTTTTTATCTGTTTAATGTAATATTTTCTGTAAAACTGCGTCTGACCATGACTTGTCCGCACTAAATAGTTATAAGAGATGTGTTTGAGGGATTATATGCAACATCCTTCATTTGTTCTTTTAGGAAAGGAGAGATCTCCACTTAAGTATCGTACTTGTATGCAACGTTAAAGTTATATAATGCTTGAAGCATCAGAATCAGTACTCTGTATCAGCCAATCACCATGAGGAGGAATCGGTACTCTGTATCTGCTTCAAAAATTCTGATCGGAGCATCCCTATTATTAATTATATATAATTTTCTGTTTGATATTTTTACAAAGCTAGGGAATTTTGAGTGTGTTTTTTAATCACTCTGTAATTCAGTAATTACTGTGAAAAGCCAGGAAAATTGACAAGTTATTGGTTTGTTGGATAAAATGTATTATGCAATCAGGCTAATTATGAATAAGCAATTCCCTATATAATATTAAAATGTTCGTGATTGAACTTTTGTTTTAGACTTGAAAATAATGTATATTTGATGTAAGTCTTCCATTTGACTGAAAAAAATCTATCATGAAAAGTAAAAAAAAATGTCAAATAATGTGTCTCCCACCTTAATGAAAACTTTGTCATCTTCTATAGGGTTGAGTTTCCACCCAAAGCGGCCCTGGATTCTCGCTAGTCTACACAATGGTGTCATCCAGCTGTGGGACTATCGCATGTGCACTCTTATCGACAAGTTTGATGAACATGATGGTATGAAACAGCTGATCAGCGATTCATAGACTCATAATATTTTTTCTGAGCTCTTATGATTTTGTGAATTCGTTTAGGTCCAGTCAGAGGTATTGACTTCCATAAGCAGCAGCCTCTGTTTGTGTCTGGAGGAGATGACTACAAGATCAAGGTTTGGGTCCTTCTGTGTTGTTTTTAATAAACAAATCTTAAAGTTAGATTCTATCATTTGATGAAGGTATGTTAAAGTACATTATTTATCATGAAGTGTCAATGAATAATACATCTACAGTATGTTTTAGTTAAAGTTAATTTTAGTATTAACGAGTATATTTTTACCAAAACATTACAGGCATTTGATTTTCGGCCATCAAAGTAATAAAAGTGTAATAGAGATTTAAGTGTTTTGCCCCTGTTTATTAGCACAATTGGACTTCCATTTGACCCATAAAATTGTTTTTGATTTTTTTTTACAATCTATTTTGATTAAATAATTTATAAAGCTGTAGATTATAATTTTTAACATGATTTTTTTTGTATGATGACTATTTAAAAAAACAAAATTTGTAAATTAATGTAAATATTTTATTTAATTGTTTAAATTATGAAATTAGAAATTGTTGTTGAGATACTGTTAAATCATTATTAAATTAATATATTTTTAATACATTTTTAATACATCTTTTTATGGTTAGGTTTGGAACTACAAGCTGCGTCGGTGTCTTTTCACTCTTCTTGGACATCTTGACTACATTCGCACCACATTCTTCCACCATGTGAGCCCTTTGTGATCCGATTTTAATAATTTTCAGTAATGTTTACCTAATACCACAAGACATGAACATCTAGTTCTCCTCTTCAGGAGTACCCCTGGATCTTGAGTGCCTCAGATGATCAGACCATTCGCATTTGGAACTGGCAGTCCAGGACGTGTGTCTGGTGAGTTTTTGTATAGGTTTAGTAGAACTATTGAAAATACAAAGAAATCTGCATTATACAGTTTATTAAAAGGAAATTGTTGGTTGTCATAGGCTTATTTTGCAAGTCACCCAGACTAATACAGTTGAGTTTTACTATTTTTTTTTTAATCCATTCAACTGATCTCCGGGTCTGGTGGAAGCACTTCAGATTAGACCATTAGCATCTCGCTCCTGAAAAGCAAAAAAAGAGTTTTGATCATATTCCTATTTTGATATTTTTTTTATTTAACTACTCTACTGTAGGTACATGTAGTTTTTTCTTAGGCCATGCTCACGTGCCGAAGCGCGATTGTCCCCCTCCTCCCCTCTCCGTCGGATCACACTGCATTTTGCCCTCTGAGCCGGAGCACGCTTGCGTCATTGATGATGTGACTGTTCAGTTTAACGGAAGAGATGTGCTCTTGCTCAGCACAGTGGACACTGCTTTAGTTATATCGTTTTGTATTATTTTTAGTCGCTTGGGATGCAGTGACATGCAGTCAAATGTTTTGCTGAACAGATCCACAATTTTAGACGCTCATAAATGTTCGTGTAAGTCCTCATGCTGCACGTATTAGGAGATTTGCTGAAGGTGCAGCTGACGTGTAGTGACGGGTTTGCATCTTTAATAAACTATGACAGTTTGTGTTCCTTAAAAAGCAAGAAAAATTAAGAAATCCATATGAAACAGTCCCCTAAAAGTGACGTCGTGTCTTCGGTTTTAAGCTCAGGCGTGCTTTGCACTCACACTACAATTGTACCACGCCAAACCAAACCGCACTTTGGCACACCTCTTCCAACTGTGCCAGGGCCAGCCAATTGAACCGCGCCTGGGCCCGATTCGGGGAACTCAAGCTTGTCAAACGAACCGGGAAACGTGCCTGGGCACAGTTCGGATAGCATAGTGTGACTGCACCCTTAGAATTAGAAATGTTTTGATAATGGTCCTATTTTAAAGTTTGACTGTCCTGTAATTACATCGTGTACTAAGACTAATGGCTCTCAGCCAAGCAATGATATTACGCAGCACTGTTAACCTAGCTGGGGAATATTTTCAGCTATTGTGTGATATCATTGTGTCTGCTGCAGCCATGTTACGGCAGAAAAGTTATTGATCATTACATCAGAATGAGAGCATAGTTTCTAGCCATATCCACCTTGAGAAGAGCAATTTTTAATTTTCCATCAGCCTTAAATTTCTCTGGCCCAGCTCTGGCCCACACAGTCAGCTTTTGCTTGGCCCTCATGCCACAGTGAATTACGGTACATGACTGGACCAAGTCTGGCTTCCAGACAAGGGCCAAACATGGACCATATCTGGGCCATAACTGGGCCAGATATTTTGGTGTGTTACGACTGCAATCAATGAAATTGATAAACCCATGAAGCATTGCACTTTAGGCGTGCTATGAGTGTACTTTTTCTCAAAGCAACCTGATTTGTAGAATTTTTTTTTTCTTTATTCAAAAATTATTTTAAAAGTATGTCAAGATAGGCCAAACTTGCATGACCCACATATCAATTATTTACAACTGGGCCAAATACTACATTTTACATCTGGCCCAAGTATTGTGTGCCTCCTTAAAGACAGTCCCAACATGGCCCACAAGCTGTATGCCAGTGCCGAATGAATGCCTGCTGTGCCAGCTTTATGCCAAATCTGGGCCAGAATTCTTTGCTACCTGAGAAGAGTTAAGCTTTAAATAGGACCATTATCTAAACTCTTCTGATTCTAAAAAATAAATCTAATATGATTCAGTAATCTAAGCTAAGATAAAAGTGCTCCTGTCAGACCCAGAGATCAACTGAATGGATTAAAAAAAATACAACTCAACTATTTAACTCCTCAGTGATGTAAAAACGAGCCTTTTCCAAGGGTAGTGTTCCTTTAAGGCTTTTTTTAAGTCATTGAGAATTATGTACATTTAAATAAATGTATTTCTTTTGCAATGTTTCTAACTCATATCACACATACTTTATTTGTACTTGCTAATTCATTTTTAAATTTTTTAATTTTCCCTTTTATGAACAAACTGTTTGTCAAAAAAGTTTTCTCTCAAAGTACTGAAACCTATCTCTCCATCTGTGCTGTCTCTTCTCTGTAGTGTGCTGACTGGACATAATCACTATGTGATGTGCGCTCAGTTCCATCCCTCTGAGGACCTGGTGGTGTCGGCAAGCTTGGATCAGACTGTGCGCGTGTGGGATATTTCCGGTGAGGAGGCTTGGGACAGGATTGAGTGTTTTGGGAAGGCTGGGGAGGTGGGAATGGAGAAAGAGAAGATGGAGAAGGATGTAGGCAGCTTGATGCCATTGTCTTCCTCATGTCCTCTTTTTACATTGTGTACAGAACAAAACTCTGTGGGCTCAAAAAGCAAAAATACCTCTCGCATTTGTCTTCTGATTTGATCTGTATATCCTTGAGAAGATTACATCACTTAAAGGTGTTGCTTTCATGGAACAATTCATTCATAAAACAGGTGAATGTTAGAGGTGTTTTTGAGATTCTGCATGTTTTAATGTTGATGTTTGTGTCTGTGTCCTCTGATTTTCTGCTTATTAACCTTTAAAACTGCTTCATTCTGCACTGACTGACAACAAATACTCATTACTAAACACTAAATATATAAAGTTCTTGCTCTATCTATTTCTCTTCACGTGAAAGTTTGAAATTGATACATTGCTGCATGAATAATTCAAAGACATTAAATGTAATTATAATATATATTACAGTTTGTATATTGAATTCTGTTTAAAATAACACCGTTGTTCTCAACCATTTTGGCTTTAACGCTCTCTTTAATTTACTTTACAAGAATTAATAAATAATTAATATTACTGTGTATATTTAACCAATTATGGAAAAAAAAAATTTAATTCTCAGTTTCACTAGATTTACTAATTTCATTAGTTCTTGGTTTTAGTAAGGATTTGTTTTATTCTATAAAGGTCTGAATCAGATAATATTTCTTTAAAGCAGTATTTTCGACGTTTCTTCTGAAAATCACAGAATAATTATTTGTTCAGGGTTATTCAACAAATATTGATGTCTTAACATTTCTGAATTCAGTTTTGTGCTCTCAAGCCTAATTTATACTTTTGCCTGGCGCTGTGTTGTGGACCTCCACTGACTGCACGCGCACCTCACGAAACTGACGAGGCTTTTATAATTTTTTAATTTTTTTTTGGGTTAGGATTAGGGTTTTTACCTTTATTGGGATAGGACAGTGGAGATTTTACAGACAGGAAAGTGTGGGGAGCAGAGATGGGGAAGGGATCGGCAAAGGACCTCGAGCCGGGAATCGAACTCGGGTCGCCGTGAGCACCTTGGACGAGGCTTTTATACTTGATGCGTTTGCCGTTGAGATATTCTTTAAAACGACAGGGGGCAGTCAAAAAAAACTGACTGTAAAATCAGACAGATAAACAGAGAAGTAGAAAGTTTCCAGAACTACGTCATATCCTTAATATCATTCAAGATTTTTAAACTAATTCTTTTTTTTATTTTTATAAATTATTTGAATGATTATAAGCATTTTTATAACCATTCAAGATTTTTTTAAATTAAACTTTGATGGATCACTTGCTTTTGTTCATATCTCGGACAGTCTTACCTGTTAACGTTTTTTATTTAACATTTTTTAAATATTAATGACAACAGAACAACGGCTGCTCCACAAATATATATTTTATTATGGCAAGAATAAAAGCAATAAGGTACTTTGTCAAAAAAAAAAAATTTTTTTTTTTTTTTTAGATTACTGGTCATCTAGTTATCCCTAGGATCACGCATGGACGGATCATAAAGATGTCTGTACAGTCGTACTGTTTCAGACAAAATCTCTTCAAAGTGTTTCATATTCAACTCAAATGAAATGCAGCGCCGGGGACGAACTGTTCGCTCGAGTCTCAAAAAAAATTGTGCGCTCCGCCAGCCGAAATCAAGTCCCACGCACCTAAAGCGAACCTCTGCAAACACAGTGATTACGTCACATTCGCCCTGCGCACTCAAGCGAACTATCGAACGTGTCGAGTATAAACCAGGCTTCAGAAAATGAATCGAATTAAGTCTTTTATGTAATTTATGCCCAGGTTGGGGGTTAAGCGTTGGGCTAACGACCCACCTCGTAAAATTAGATGTTACAAAACACCAAGATGGTGTATATCAACTTCAATATATAAACGGCCCTGGAAGCAAGCAAGTAAGTAGTTTATGATAAAATAACGGATTATATGACTTATTTTACAGGGTGTCTGCGGGATCTTAAAAACTCTTATCAAAATCTAAATTTTAGCCCTTAAAAAGTCTTAAATTCACTGAAATATTGTGCAAATCATTTTTACCAGTTCCTAATTTTCCTATGTCCATGTAAAGCTACCCAATCAGGCTAAAACCTGTTTAAACAAAAGCTTATTTATTAACTCTATTTACCAATGGTTTAATTATCTTTCTTACAATAACATTAGTTTTTTATGTTTTACCTGGGCCATTAGAAAAAGTCCTTACCATTTAGTCTTGTGTAAGTCTAAATTTTCATTCATAATGGTCGTAAAAATGTCTTAAGTCTTAAATTTGACTTGATAAAACCTTTAGAAACCCTGTTTTAATGTTTGAATGAGTGCCACGAGTAGTTTACAGAATTGAAAAAAAAGGTTTACTGAAACCCATAACTATAAATCATAAACTCAGAGAAACTGAGAATTAAACATTTAATTTTTCTTAATTTTTTTCTATATGTACATATACAGTATAAACTATTAAGACTACATAAATGCATGATCATAATCCATCTATAAATGCATTTCAATATGCAGTAACCAGATGCATGACTTAACTAAAGTCTTCGTCACTCCTCTAACATCCAGCGCCCCTCCAGAGAACATTTCAACACGCTCCACCCCATCAATCCACCAGTCAGATCCATCCCTGCTCACTTCCTGTGCAGCTCCCTCTGGAAACATCCACACCTGTGCATTGATTTCTAGTGCAGCTTTTGTTGGACTTCTATTCATTTAGCAACCGTTTAGAGTGCTGAGATTTCAGACACACAATCTGCTCTCCTTTTCTCACCTGAGTTAAGCCAATCATAACTCTCTGCTGTTGATTTACACTCATCCAACCAAATGAGAAAATATTTTGATCTCCGAGTAATCGCAATTAAGCTGTTATGTGTTTTTGAATGATTGTTGTCTTTTTGTTGGTTAAGTTTGCTCTGCTTCCTTAAATGGGATAGTTCACTTAAAAATGAAAATTTACTCACCGTCAAGTAGTTCTAAAGCAGTGTTTCTCAACCGTGTTCCTGGAGGACCACCAGCACTGCACATTTTTCATGTCTCCTTAACCAAACACCCCTAAATCAGATCAACAGCTCATTAACTGGGACTGAAAGACCTGTTTTGGGTGTGACAAAGGAGACATCCAAAACGTACAATGTTGAGAGCGTGGTTGAGAAGCACCGTTCTAAAGCATTGAGGGTTTTTTTTTCGTTAGACACAATTTAAGATACTTTGAAGAATGTTGGAAACCAGTTGCCATTGATGTCTATGGTATGAAAAGAATAAATACAATGGAAGTCAATGGCTACAGTTTCCAAAACTCTTCAAAGTTTTGTCTTTTGTGTTCAGTAGAGACCGGATATTCAAACAGGTTTTAACAAAATGGAGCTTGAGAGAATAATGGCAGAATTGTCCATTTTTAAGTGATCTATCTTTTAACTCAGGTTTAGAGCTAATGGAGGCCGTATGTCGTGTTTTGTGTTCTCAAGCACCAGCGAATGTTTAGCAGCCCAACAAAATATTTGTTTTTACTGTCACAAATGCATTTTAAAGCAGCAGTTTTAACGGTGTTCCTCTCTCTTCCCTCCCTGCTTTGTGGGTGTTCCTGTGTAATTTGTAAACGGGTCCCCTGTGTGTGTCGGACTGTAAATGTTGCTTCCAGGTCTGAGAAAGAAGAACTTGTCTCCTGGTGCTGTGGACAATGAGGTGCGCGGCATCTCTGGTGTCGACCTGTTTGGAGCCTCTGATGCAGTAGTCAAACATGTTCTGGAGGTAAAAACAAAAATATATATGGCTGTAGTGCTTTTAAAATCAGCTCCTGTTTATTGGCTTTGAATAAAAGAAGTTTGTTGTTGGTTTGATTGTATGTTTATGTTCTGCTTCTCTGGTCTCAGGGTCATGATCGAGGTGTAAACTGGGCAGCTTTCCATCCCAGCATGCCTCTCATTGTGTCAGGAGCCGATGACCGGCAGGTCAAGATTTGGAGGATGAATGGTACGTTTCTTGTATGGAAAAAATGTCAGTCATTAATCAGAACTTTTTCTTTCTTTAATTCTTATTGTTTGGATCTTTTTCTCCAATTCACTTGTAATTATCATTACTATATTAAAGGGCCATGAAACCCACCCCTGTCTCAGCAGGGTGTTTTCACACCTATAGTTTGAAAAAAGTCAGGAAAGTGAAAAGAGTCCAGCTTTGTTTAGGTAGGAGTGTTGAGTGGCGAAAGAGGGAAGGGTTTGCATGAAAAGGGGAGTTTCAGTACATGCACACGCTGATTTTCACAGAGGCAATACACACACACGCATGAGGATTGACAGTGACTACGTTTACATGGACATCAGTAATCAAATTATTTGCCTTAATCTGAATAAAACAATAATATGATTAAGATGTTTACATGAGTTGCTTCTTGAATGTTCCTTTCATAATCCCGTTTTACATGTTATAACAAGCCTATAATACGATTAACCTCTGCATTTCTCGGTAACTTAAATGCGCTCGGTAGGTGCAGAGAATAGCGTCAAACAGCCGTCCGTGTATAGACTATCCTGCCATGAAATGCGGCGAAAATCCTACACAACGGTAATAGTTTGATTAAAGTGTTTACATTCAGAGAGCAGCATTTACAGCGTATCTTTCAGTCCATAATATTCTAGTGATATTAACGTACTGTAAACTTAGTAACTAGGTATGTCTTTACAAATTTAAAGAGTACTGCTGACGATACTAACTAACTTTGCCATCTGAATATACATAAACAAAGAACATTGATCGCACACTTACCAAATCCGTAGAGACAGGACAATCAACATGAACTGCAACCGCATTTTTTTTTTTAAAAGGAGACGAGTGGCAAATCCGGATTTCACCATTTCCAGATGCGAAAAGCTCTTGGGTAAAAAATGTTCCTTACAAACATATTTGTGTTGTGTGTTAGCAGACCACTGTAATTCACACGTCAGTCCAGCTGCGCTCTCATAGCGACGAAATGGAAACAAAACTTTAGTTGCAGGACATTTATAAACACAACACTGACGACCCATGTCTCCAAACAATTCTTTTTCCACTTGTTTTAATTACGGTTGGCAACACAACGTGGCATCTCCCTGCCGTCTGAACACTTCAACAATACAGTTCTTTGTTGTTGTTCTTCATGTATGTTATTATAAATAAGACTAAAAATCCAACCAACAAACTAAGAAATTAAAAACTGGAAAAAATAATACAGAAAAAAATACAGAAGTTTAATAATCAAGTGTAAAAATGATAGTCTGCATGGTCTTTAATTTATTAATTAGAAATAAATCTATTAAAGCTAGAATAATTAATTAGTCAAGATCAAGGAGTAGACCCCTGTTTTCTTTTATTGTTTAACATTAGTAGCTCCTGCATCTAGTTTTCTAATATAGCCTATAGTAGACCTAAAGTACTGCACCTATATATTAACATTAACATTTTTTCCACCAAAAAACATGACGGACTGTGTTTGTGCATATAGATATTATGAAATAATTATGTAATGATCATTCAAATGCAATATGCCACTAAAGAGAGCTGAATTTACTCAATATTTTAAAGTGCATGACCTAGGGCAGCAATAATAAAGATTAAGTGGATTAATTTATAAAGTATTCTAGATAAACGGGTACATTTTCTACAATAAAACTGTCTGTTATGTATGATATAAGCATGAATGATAGGCCTATTTAAGTACATTATTTAAAACTTATTCAAAATTATTTGGTTCATTGCTGCAGAATCACTCACATTAGCATTATAAAAATATTATATTCTACAGCTCTGTCTGAAGTTTTAAATATTTTTGTTTTCCTTAAAACAGGCTATCCTGTCAGGAATTGTGTCCAACAAACTCACTCTATTAATAGAATTAATTCTTTTTTTGTTTATTATGCCGTCTTCTAGAGTCTAAAGCATGGGAGTTGGACACCTGTCGGGGACACTACAACAATGTGTCCTGTGCGGTGTTTCACCCCCGTCAGGAGCTCATCCTGTCCAACTCTGAGGACAAGAGCATCCGTGTGTGGGACATGTCCAAGAGAACAGGCGTCCAGACCTTCCGCAGAGATCATGACCGCTTCTGGGTTCTGGGTGCTCACCCCAACCTCAACCTCTTTGCTGCTGGTAGGTTACTAATCATGTTGACCTGGATGTTTTTGGGGCGATTACATGTTCCACATTTGACTGTTTTTATGCAACTTCTTAGGCCATGACAGTGGGATGCTGGTGTTTAAACTGGAAAGGGAACGTCCCGCTTATGCAGTGTATGGTAACATGCTTTACTATGTAAAGGATCGTTTCCTGCGTCAGCTCGACTTTAACAGCAGTAAAGATACAGCTGTGATGCAGCTACGCAGGTATGTGCGGTTTTGTTCCTTTTCTGATTCTGCTTTAAGTTTAAAGACTCTAAAATTGTATCTAAAATTGATAGTGTGCGATTGAACTCCTCATTTGAACTTTCTTTTATCATCACAGTGGATCCAAATTCCCAGTGTTCAGCATGTCCTACAACCCAGCGGAAAATGCTGTGCTGTTGTGCACTGTGAGTAATTTGCTCAAGTATAGTCATTAAAGGAATAGTTCACCCAAAAATGAAAATCCTGTCATCATTTTCTCTTTTCTTGTTTCAATCCTGTTTTACTTTCTTCTGCTGAACACAAAAGAATATATTTTAAAGAAAGCTGGAAACCTGTAACCATTGACTTCCATAGTATTTGTTCTTTTTACTATGGAAAAGACAATAGTTTCAGGTTTTCCTCCAAGTATCTTCTTTTGTTTTCAGCAGAAGAAAGAAACTCCTAAAGGTTTGGAAATACTTGATGGCGAGTATATAGTTAGTACGTTTTCATTTTTGGGCCTGCAAAATCAAGATTGATTTGTTTATTTGTTCTTCTTGTTTTCCAGAGAGCTACTAATTTGGAAAACAGCACTTATGATCTGTACTCCATTCCCAGAGAGAGTGACTCCCAGAATCCTGATGGTAACATTTGGACTTTTCTCTTTGGAACTCTTTATTTTATGTTCAAAGTGTAATCTTTCATTATTTCTGCATGTTTCCAGCTCCTGAGGGAAAACGCTCCTCTGGTCTGACTGCAGTTTGGGTGGCCAGGAACCGGTTTGCTGTACTCGACCGCATGCACTCTGTAAGCCAATCAAGAGCTCAAGAGAACATATGTAACCATATTTTGTTTTTAGGCTAAACTGTATGAAATTAGCATCACCTCGACAGACTAAATAGGATTTTTCTAGTGTGTGTGTGTTTTTTTTTTTTTTTTTTTTAATTATATTTAAATTACAAGTTTAAATACTTAAAGTACAACAACTTTGAGTCTTACTTAAAAACATTTTCCATGAAAGTTTGAGTTATGCCGAGTTTAGACTGCATGGTTTTCAAAATAGTCGTGTCACAGATGTTTTCATACTGCATGACTATGTGGGGTAGCGTTTCATCGCTGTTTTGTTTACACTGCAAGATGGATCGGCGACAGGGGGTTTCACACTGCATGACTTTCAAATAGGAAGAATCACCGACCACTTTGTCCAAACTACATCTCACAACCAAACACGCGAGAAGTGGCATGGAAATAACGCGAGGTCACATATTTTATCTTTTGTTATTAACTACATAATGAGATAGAATCCTTTAGTGGGGCAGAAAATATACTTAGTTTGCTCACCTGGGTTTGAAGATAATTAGCAATTTCTCATAAACTTTTTTTTCTGTATCGACCCGGTTGTGATATTGCTCAGATGACACGCCAAACAGACACGAGAGCTCCTGTCAAATTTACACTAGTTTTTTCTTCATTTCCTGAGTCCAAATAAACTGAAAATGAGCGCTTTTAAGTTCTCCCCCAACCTCCCGCTGGCCTGCAGGTACCCACACTAGTGAATGCTGCTCTATCATTGGCTGTAAGTGACCGCCGATGTTATTTTCAGTCAGAACACATTTCATTTGGCATGATGTTGAATCACTGACAGCTCCAGATATTTAGCATGCCAAGTATCTCACGGGTGTCTGCGACTCATCAGCGATTCTCTCAGATAGTTCACATTGTGTGATTGTTACTCGCGTGCACGAGCACCGATTTGCCTGTAATTTCAGGCATTTGTGGGCAATTTCTCCAAACCTGTCGGCGAGTCAAAATCAGGGCTAAAATCATGCAGTCTGAACTCGGCATTAGTTGTAAGCATTGGAGTCTCTGGTTCAGTGTGACATTTATTATTTCTGACAACATTTGTAGTCTAGCAACTTGTTAACAATCTCATAGTTCAAGACTAGTGAAAGTTGAAATCAAGATGTGTATAAAGAGTCATGTTGTTTGAGTTAGCCATGATTTCTGAAATGATTCGCTGAGAACAATGTTTAGATGATTATGCCAATATATAATGCAAGCTTTCATGTTAATAATATAAATGCAAACAAAAAATTACAGCCCGATCATAGCAGTATTGATGTTTGCACCAACTCTACAATTCGGCACTCTAGTCAAGTTCACTTTGTTTAATGATATTACACTTCATATAGTAGATTGTTTACATATATAGTGGTAACTATACACATTGTTAACCATGGCAAAAACATTGCTATGTTTTAAGTCCTAAAACAGCATCTAAGAATATATACAGTCTGTACATAAAGCTATTTGCACTATATAAAATTACTTTACATTAATAATTCTGCAGGTGCTTTAATATTTTTCCTTTTCTTGTATTGCTCAAATATTTGTCTTTATGAAGTTGTACATTTCAGGGAGTAATAAATAGTTTATGATATATTAAATCTCCTTAGACACTATATTGCTTTTCTTACAGTATTTCCATATATCGTTTCATAACTCTTGCCAATACAATACATAGCCCTAGTATGCACTCTCAAACATCAAGGCTTGTCCTGACTCTTATACCACTACAGCTCTTGATAAAGAACCTGAAGAATGAGATTGTGAAGAAGGTCCAGGTCCCGAGCTGTGAGGAAATCTTCTATGCTGGAACCGGCTCACTCCTGCTGCGGGATGCTGAAGGAGTCACTCTATTTGATGTCCAGCAGAAGCGCTCTCTGGCCACGGTCAAAATAGCCAAAGTCAAATATGTGGTGTGGAGCTCCGACGCCAACCACGTGGCCCTGCTGGCCAAACACGGTACTCAGAACTTACTAATTTCTCGCATAGGCTTCAACATTCTGTTTTTTGGACCTAAAATGTCATTATACATGTGTTTTTGCCTTGTGTTTTTTTATATACAGTAGTCAACGTTTAAAGTGGATCAAAATTGTCCTAAGACAAGAATCAGTGTTGCTTAATAGTTTAAGGACAGCTTTGATGAGAGTTTTTGATCCACTTTAAATCTTTACTGTTATGTTTATCATATTATCACGCAAATCCAACCCTTTACTCTTGCTTTTTCAGCCATCATGATCTGCAACAAGAAGTTAGAGAGTCTGTGCAACATCCATGAGAACATCCGGGTGAAGAGTGGAGCCTGGGCTGAGAATGAAGTCTTCATCTACACCACCTCCAACCATATCAAATATGCTCTGACTTCTGGGTACTGCCCCAACAGCCTTTTGATTGTAACAACACTGCTGCTTGGTTGATAACTAAGGTTGCTGATATCTAATTGAATTTTTCTCATAGCGACCATGGTATAATCCGTACATTGGATCTGCCCATCTATGTGACAAGAGTGAGGGGTAACAGTGTTTATTGCCTGGATCGGGAGTGCAGACCACGTGTGCTTAACATTGACCCCACGGAGTACCGCTTTAAACTGGCTCTGGTTAACCGCAAATATGAAGAGGTTAGTGTTCAGCAATCAGATTTGCACCTTTTTTGTTTTAAATTCACTTTTTATTTTATATTTATTTTATTATTTGATTATATTTTTCAGTTTGCACATTTAATTTTTAGATATATTTTCAGACCCCCTAGTTTTTCAAGATTTTTTTCTGATAAAAATGACAAATTTTTGTGGTGGTAATTTTTCAGAAATTTGCAGACAATTTTGCGATTTAGAAAAATAAATAAATAAATATATATTTATTTTATAATATATAATTTAGCATATTAGGTAGCCTATATGTTAGGTGTGCAATCTGACTCAAAGACACAAATCATAAAAATAAAGCTTCTTTATTTTGGTCTCTTGTGGACACAAGATCTAAAACGGTAGGCATTAAGCCAAAGGAAGGTTGTATAACTCTTATTTTTATCCACGATCTTACTTTGTCTCAGATTTCACTCCCCGGAGTATCTGACATGTGTACCTCACTTCCCCTACCGTAACACACCTAAAACACGGATTGCTGTAAAACTCGTCAATGACAGGGAATCGTTTTCTCTCGTTAACTACAGGAAAAGAGTTAAATGAAAACATTTATGGACTTTACGCACATCATAATACCAGCCATAGATGTAAAGCACAAATCATGTCCTTCAATTCGGTCACCTCCAGCGGCCATCACCCTTGAATCAACCTTCATCATTGTAAGCGGCTTGCTCCAACTTTCTTTTACAGTCTGAAGCGCGTCAAATGCACAAAACGCCCAATCCGTGCCACAGGATGCCTAATCCAATCTTTGCATTGACTTCACATGTAAATCACTCGCGCTTCATCTGCGTCTGCTTACTGCACAGGCTGCAAAACAATTCCCCTCTCTCTCATGTAATGTAATGATTGTGAGGGGGCAGGTGAGACGTCATTTTTCAAATACATCATGTGTGCTGCGTATGCGACATCTGTAAGTCACGTAAAACAATTAATTGCAAACTGAAAATAAATATAATTTGATTATATGATTTGGAATTGGATGTTTTATGAGATTATTAACCTATTTTGTGTTTAAATTAAGAATTCTGCAGAATAGCAGAAATTTGCGACTTTGTTTTTTTTTTTTCGTGGATTCAGCGATTGCAGAATCGCGAATAATTAAATTTAGCTTTATTTTTACATATTACATTATTTACATGTATTTTCAAATATTGCATACATTAAGTAATATTATGATGTATTTAATTTCAGCTCTTTTCATTTAAATTGATTTTTTAAATTTAATTTGTTTTATTTATTTTTTTGTTTTAATTTTGTTGTTACAATTACAATTTTTATAGTTTTGTTATATTAATTTTGTTTTTTTCCTTTTTTAAAAAAAAAAGTATTTATAATTTATTTTTGTTTTATTTAATTTCAACTTGATTTCAGTTTAACAACCATATTTTTTATAATAGTTTTAGTTAAGATTATTTACGCTGTAATGACTCGTTATTTTCTGCCCAACACCGTCAGGTTCTTCACATGGTGCGTAATGCCAAACTAGTAGGCCAGTCCATCATTGCCTACCTGCAGAAAAAGGGCTACCCAGAGGTCGCGCTGCACTTCGTCAAAGATGAGAAGACCCGTTTCAGTTTGGCACTGGAGTGTGGAAACATTGAGGTACAAAGAATTGAATTTAAAAGTGTTCAAGGCTTCAACGTTCAAAAATATCAGTGTGCTTATTCTGAATTTGTCTATCCCTGCAGGTGGCGCTGGAGGCTGCAAAAGCCCTGGATGAGCGAAGCTGCTGGGAGCGTCTTGGCGAGGCTGCACTTCTGCAGGGCCATCACCAGGTGGTGGAGATGTGCTACCAGAGAACCAAGAACTTTGACAAGCTCACATTCCTGTACCTCATCACTGGCAACCTGACAAAGCTCAGGAAGATGATGAAGATCGGTAAGTGACGAGGAAAAATGTCTTTCTTTAGGAGGAATCATTCTAACATGCTGATTTAGTGCTCTGGAAACATTTGATTAATAGAAATATTAAAAACAGATGTCATACTTAATGTTTTTGTCAAAACATTGATACGTGATACGGATTTATTTTTTTGGGATTTTGCGGCCCAAGTGGGTTTAATATGTTTTCAGATATCTGGAGTCTCATTTATTAAACTTTGCGTAGAAGTCTTACTAAAAGTTATCGTACGGCGGAATAAATTTAAATTATTTTTTGTTTTTTTAATTTATTGTTGATTTTGGCTCATAAAATGATTTAAAGTGGTTAAATTTAGTCAATATTTAGGTTTAACATTTACTTGGTTGTGCACATTTTCCTGTCAATTTTTTTTTTATTTTAAATCAATCACAACTTTTTGTGTGGGGCAGTGGTGTAAGCACATTTCCACCACCATTTTGTTCAAATGGCACATTTATAAATGAGACCCCTAATCACAAGTGCTCATGTGAGATGCATTCTGGATCGTGGCTGATCTGAAGAGTTCAGAATTATTTATTTTTTTAAACTTGCAGATTATTTGCAAATTATGACGAATGCAGAGTAAATGATAGCTTTTGTCTATTTCTTCTTAAAATAGTCTAGTAATTTACTTTCTTAATGAGTTGCTGTGAAGCTGCGGTTGGCAGCTGATGCGTATAAAGAGTCACATTCGGAAAGCTTTGAAATTATAGTTTTAATCTATTTTATTTGCTTTTACCGTCTTTGAACTAATACTGCTGTCGATCAGCCCCACCTCCTGGACTGATTATTTAAAAAATGTGATCTAATGGGATAGAAAGCAACTGCTGTAAGGCATTTTTCCCTCGTTGTCAGACAGCATCTTGTGCCCTTTAAATGAAGCCTCGTCATTGCTAAAGTCAACATTTTCCCTTTCTTTCAAATATATAACCAACCCAAACAAATGTAATTCAGCAAAATGTTTGACACACACACACACACACACACACACACACACACACACACACACACACACACGTACTGTCCCCCTAACACATTAAGTGGCACAAAGTGAAAATAGTGGCATTTTGAAATGACCGAAAAACACTTACCATGGTAAATGCTACACAATACAAACTAAGTAAATGAAACATAAATGGCTCCCGATTAAATGCAACATGCAAATCAACCAGAATAGTATCAGTAACAGACTTTCATTGGTAATTTTTGGAGATTGCATGGCTTACATACCTGCTAGTTTCGTGCCAGTAATATTGTTTGCTTATTATAATTCAATGAGGTAATATGCGTGCGTGCGTGTGTGTATTGAAGAGGGCAGAGTACATTATAACAGCTGACAGGTCTGGAACACTGCTATATTTCAGCATCTGATCTGACGGCACACACTGAATTAGGAGAGCATTTTTCTCTCGCACTTGAAGCCTTCATCTGACAGAATTATAATGGCTTTAACACACGTCTTTCTTTCTAAGTTAAAGTTTTGCATCACAAAAACAC
The DNA here is from genome assembly GCA_903798195.1 of Danio kyathit. Lineage (NCBI taxonomy): Eukaryota > Metazoa > Chordata > Actinopteri > Cypriniformes > Danionidae > Danio > Danio kyathit. The sequence goes on from CAIGQS010000155.1 coordinate 48,880, forward strand.
TCCGTAAGCCACTGTTGCGAAACGCTGCTCTGGCTGATGACAATTCTTTAAAGCACCCTAAAGGAAGACGCTGGTCAGTATGGCACCCTCCATGCAGCAACTAAGAAAAAGGTGTATATGGAGAAGGCAGTCTGTGTTCATGTGAACAGGGCATGTTAATCCAGTTAGTGGAACAAATTAACTTTAAAACCTTCTGACACTATTCATGTCTGATGAGAGCATGTTGGCTTCCCCATAAAATATAATGATGACCGGCAAATTTTTTTTCATGTGTTCTTTAGAAGGAAAGTGCCCGATGTTTAGGTTTTTATGAAATTAACATGAATAAAAACGCAGAATGCACCTGGTTTTATAAATGGTTATCTGCAGTTCTCAAATATGATGGATGGATGTCGACCACATGAGCAATTATACTATGAAATACTATAAATCTGATTTTTCAGACTACCTCCAAAAATAGTCAAAAGTGAACAAGCTCAAAAACATTTTTCACCCCATTTACATTTTATTTAATGTAGTCCACTTATGATTAAAGTAACAAAAAGTCATCTAATTACCATAAATTGAGCCTATAAAGAGGAAATATATAAAATATCAAACATTTAGCCTTTATTGAAAATATTGTCTGATTTGTTTTCACAGCTGAGATAAGAAAGGACATGAGTGGACACTATCAGGGCGCTCTGTACCTGGGTGACGTCAGTGAGCGTGTGCGCATCCTCAAGAACTGTGGGCAGAGTGAGTTTTGTCACTTTTTTATTTTTATTTATTTATATATATATATATATATATATATATATATATATATACTATTTAAATATTTATGTTTTATATTAATATTCACATTTTAATGAGCAAACTCCAAACTCACCCCATGCCAAATAATAATAAATAAATAAATACTTTGTCACTCTTTAATCGCATTATCATTTAAATGCCAATTATATCATACTTGTCATCATCTGTACCGCGTTTCTTCTCAGAATCTCTGGCTTACCTGACTGCTGCCACTCACGGCATGGATGAGGAAGCTGAAGCCCTGAAAGAGACTTTTGACCTAGAAAAAGAAATGGTATGGTCTGTTCTCCTTATATTAATAGACGAGTGTTTGATCAGAATTATTGAGCTGTGGGTTACATTCCTGAACAGGTGCCTGAGGTGGACCCCAATGCTCAACTGCTGCAGCCTCCACCTCCCATCAACCCCCTGGACACAAACTGGCCTCTGCTCACCGTCTCCAAGGGCTTCTTTGAGGGGGCCATCGCTGCCAAAGGTGATCTGCTGTTTTTGTGTTGCTCAGAGACAGCTGCCAAGATTTCTTAGGGTAAATGTATCTCATTTTGATTATTAACGTGTGTATTTTTGTCTATGTCTGTGTAGGACGAGCAGGGCAGATGGTTGCTGATCTGGACATGGATGCTCCAGGAGGAGAAGGCTGGGGAGAAGATGCAGAGCTTCATTTGGATGAAGGTATTTACTATTGCGTTTTATAGGAAAACACCAAATCAAATTATTCCTTTTATTCATGACACGATGAGGTTATTTATACAAGATGTGATATTGGACACACTAAACTTACTCATGGGTGTTTATTTAAAAGAAAAGTTGCTCAATGGCATACTTTTGCAATGCCCTATTTTTCTGGAGGGTCTTTGAAGGAATTATATATAAATGTGAATTCTTTAAAAAATATATATATTGTATTTATATTTATCAAAAATATGTTTATTTTTTTTACATTTTTTTTATATATATTAATTATTGTTTTTTTTATATATTGTTATAAAATGTTATAAATCTATGTATTATTAAAAAAAGTGTTATTTATAAATAGTTTGTACATTTTTATCTGTTTTTGGTATTAAAATTGAAAAAAAAAAAGCCATTGAAGCTGATATGGCAATAAATTCTAAACTCTCTCTATTGTGAAACATCATTAGCTTTATAAAGTTACTGGCGCCTAAATGCTGCTAGAGCCAATATATAAAAAAAATAACAACCTCAAAACGATGTAGAATGACATTTAAAGTGTGTGTTTTTTTTTTTTTAATCTTTAAACTTTATTTAAAGAAAAGTATATATAAAACACAATAAATTTGCATAACAAATTCACAATACAAGCTAGGCCACCTAAGCCAACTAAAATAATATAATATTAAATAACACTAGCAGTACTAATAGTTTGTATTCATGGTATGCTACAAACCCCCTTTATTTGTCCCCAAATATTTGCTGCCAAAACGAAAGCTCTCCTGACTTAAACTAATTCAAAGCACACATCCAAGCTGCTAGTGGGCAGCGTTTTTTTTTTTATTTTTTATTTATTTATTTATTTTTTATTTTTTTGGTAAAAGATCTAGTCAGTAAAAACCTCCTGCCTGATGTGACCCCATTGAACTGTAATGTAACCTACAGATCTGCCTGGTGGATTTAAGCAAATCTCTAACTTCCTGTGAAATTTAAATCAAAGTTTTTTTTTTTTTTTTTTAGATGTTTGGAGTGTGCTCCAAAACAATGAAAGAATTTGCATTTAGAAAATATAAAACTGATATAAACATCCAAAGCTTGTAGTTTGTCACTTCTGCCTAAATGGATCAACAATGTTTTTTTTTCGTCACCACATACTTCAGTTTCTCATCATTCTTGACCAATCTCTAGCGTCTGACATGCCCCACCCCCTTCAGGACGCTTCACATTTGGTTTACCTTCACAAGGTACTGGCGCCAAATGGTGCTTGAACCAATATTTAAAAAATGTAAAATTCAAAACGATGTTGAGTGACATTTAAAATAAAAAAAACAAAAAAAAATTTTATCGAGTTTAAAATTAATGTAAATATAAAAATTTGTAAATACCTAGGCCACCTAAGCCAACTACAATAATTTTAACGTTAAAAAACACTGGCAGTACTAATAGTTTGTATTCGTGGTATGCTATAAATCAGTTGTTCTCAAACTTTTTTCACCAAGTCCCACCTCAGAAAACAATTGTCTCTCCAAGTACCACCACAATGACTAGTATTGAAATACAGTAGCGTAGTAGGCCTAATTAAGCAGCTACAGCTCTGCAGTTTAAAAATCAAGGCAGATTAATTCTAAAACTTGACTAATAATCCTATTATTAACAATATGTATTACTGTTAGCCACTTTAAACATTATAAATAGTTTGAACATTAACTGTACTACACGAAGAGTAACTTTAATTATAATCTACCTCTAAGCCTCAAGCATGGCAAAGTGTGAGTTTGTGTTCTGTGTCTCGCGCTGTGTGAATCACATCCAATTTAATTAGCTTAAAACTATATATCAAAAGTTGTTACTTTACACGACTACGAGCACACAATTATTTTACCAATGATGCAGCATGGAGAAATTCCTGAGTTTGCAGTAACTGATATGCCAACACAATAGCACCGGTCTGCAGAAGGGCTTATCTAGCACATGTGTATCTGCTCCGCAAGTGCTGTGCGCCTCTTCCTCTGGTTTTGCGCCAAGCGGACAGATTTTTAACATCTGATGATGCACTAAAGTAAACATTCTCAGCACACCAATGTAATCGTATGCTTCAGGGAGCAGCTAATGCTGTCTGATCAAATGAGTCTCAGCGTTCTCGTATGCGTCAAAGGGTTAAAAGTGTGATCAATTTATTCTTTTATTATTCAGCGATTCTTCCACGTACCACTAGAGGGAATGGAGCGTACCACATTTTGAGAACCACTGCTATAAACCCTTTATTTGTCCTAAAATATTTGCCGCCAAAAAGACTGCTCTCCTGACTTAAAAAGTAATTCAAAGCACACATCCAAGCTGCTGATGCATCATATGCAGAGAAAAGCATTTATTGACCAAAATAGCACTTTTTGAATTCCGCTAGCAGCTATGTTTTCTTTTCTAACCCAACACTGATTCCTGATGCTCTGCTCAGATGGCTTCATGGATGCTCAAGAGGGATTGGGTGATGAGGGAGCCATTGGAAAAGATGATGGAGGAGGCTGGGATGTTGAGGAAGATCTGGATCTCCCACCAGAGCTGGTACGAATGGTGTAAAACTGAAATAAGCCACTTCCATCTATAACTGGATTTATTCTCAATCTTAAGTAACCGTTATGTTTTGTCTTTCCTTTTAACAAAGGATGTACCTTCTGTTGGTGGAGGCGGTGCAGAGGGTGAAGGCTTCTTTGTGCCACCAACTAAGGGCACAAGCCCAACCCAGATGTGGTGCAACAACTCTCAGCTGTCAGTGGATCACATACTGGCTGGCTCTTTTGAGACTGCTATGAGGGTAATGAGATCTTGCTCAACTACAGATTAGGGCTTGTTGTTGTTGTTGTTAATATATTCTTTTACCTTCTAATAATACATTTTAATTGTATTGTTTAAAGTACATTTTCCTTTGCTCATTTTTAGGACTAAAAATAATATTATCCTACAAATAATAATAATAATAATAATAATAATATAAAATATAAATATAATAAATAATAATTTAAAACTAGTATTCCAAATATATAATTTGTAGTAAGAACTACAAAATAATGTGCTATTGCAATTTGTTAATTGATATTACTTAGTTCTTAGTTTGTATTATTTTTGTCACTGAAATATTAAAATAAGAAATTACTGTTAAATTGCGCTTTTAATTTGATTTGCTTGATTGTAGTGCTAATAATTAATTATTTTATATTGATATTTAATCACTATTTATTAAAGGTGTGAACCTACACTGGTCTCACGGTTTGGTTACAATTATCATGCCATCGATTCGGTTCAATTCGATATCACGATGCATTGACGATGCTTTCCATACACAGTTTTATATTTTACTTCACAGCACAAGAATTCTTGTATTAAAATGTATAATTTTTAAATACATTTGTTATGTATTTGTAGTACAATCTTGTCTTTTAATACAAGCAGTCAGATATATGAACCTTTAATTTTACCTGCTCTAGAAAACACTCTGCATCAAACAAAACTCAAGGACATGCCAAGAACAACATGAGCATTTATAGCAGATAATCAAACGTAAATATTATCCCACTTGCTTTTTGTGCATTGTTGAGCGAGTTGTTAAACGTCTACGACTAGTCATGCACTTAACACAAAAAGCTGTGATTGGCTCTAATACGCTGGCGCTGTTCACTGATAAGTGACACTGATAAAGGGATGCGGTGATCACAGCTGATCCATGACAGACACGGAGGAGAAAACTCGCTCTGCAGACACGTTCAAGTCTGAACCACAAGTATCACTATAACAGCCTGGAAGAGAGGAAACATCACGCCAGCAGGTCAAAGGGGCCACAGAGAAAGAGAGGGAGAGAAAGAGAAAGGGAAATGGAGTTAACTCTCATTTTTCCATAGCAGTAAAATATGGCCTGCTGTATACAATACATCTGCTGTAACATCAGTGTCAGTGAAGGACTATCCTGCAAACACACGCAGTGAATTGTGCAGAGTTTCTGCGTTTTAATTACTCACGCTCACCTCCCTCACCATAGTATTCTACTGCGACATAGCAATACATGTGCCAATACATAATAACCGGTGAGGACCTATTACTGAACTGATATTAAATTGTCTGTGTCTGCATCGCGGTGCACCAAAGAAACAATTCTTTTTGATCTATTCTCTTTGATCTATTATCATCATTCATCTTTACTATTTACGATTACTATTATTATTATATGATTATTATGATTGTTATTTTTTATATTGTAATAAAGAAATGTATTATTATTATTATTATTATTATTATTGGAATATTTCACTATATAATTAAAATGATATAATTATAGTTTTACAGAGTAACAGTAAAATTACAATACATCCTTTTTATGTGATGATTACACCAAACCTTATCCTGATTTAGTTTTTATTTTAATTATTCCTACTACAGATTGCTGTGAAAAACTCCAGTTACTTAGAACTTCAGTTATGTAATGAGATAGATTTGAAGCTAAAGGTTTTATTATGTTATTAAGTTATTGGGCCTAAAGTAAAAAATTTAAATGTCAAATTATTTATTATTATTATTATTATTTTGACTATTTCTAATTTTGTTTTGATTCTTCTCTTCAACAGTTACTACATGACCAGGTTGGCGTTGTTCAGTTTGGGCCATATAAGCAACTCTTCATGCAGACTCTGTCCCGCGGTCACACCTGTTACCTGGGCCTGCCGTCTTTGCCCTGCCTCCACAGTTTTCCCCTGAGGAACTGGAAGGACAGCGGGCCTAAAGGAGGTCTGCCAGCTGTGGGTCAGCGTCTCGCTGACCTCATCTCTCGCCTGCAGCAGTGCTATCAGCTGACCACCTCAGGCCGATTCGAGGACGCCGTGGAACGCTTCAGAGCCATTCTCCTCTCCGTACCTCTGCTCGTGGTCGACAACAAACAAGAGATTGCAGAGGTACGTTGCCATTCACTTGACTTGAGCCGCAAACATTACTCCAGTGTTGTTTTTGTTAACATTTTCATACCATTTTGGCAACTTAATTTTAAATGACAGAAATGAGACTGTAAATAAAAACAAGTTTTGAATGACCAAAACTATAATGAAAATATGGTCATCCACAAATAAAGTCTGAAATAACATGTTAGACAGGGATGATGTGGTTAAAGATCTAATCAGTAAAAATCTAACCTATAGATCTACCTGGTGGATTTAAACAAATCTCTATTTTCCTCTATTTTTTAGATGTTAGTTTTAAGGATATGTATTAGCTAGTGTGCTCCAAAACAATGACAGAATTCACGTTCAGAAAATATAAACGTCCAAAGCTTGTAGTTTGTCACTTCCGCCTAATTGGATCAACATTTTTATTTTTATTTTTTACGTCACCGCATACTTCAGTTTCTCATCAAATCTTGACCAATCAAATGCTCTCTAACATCTGACATGTCCCGCCCCCTTCAGGACACTTCACATTTGCTTTTCATTTCATGCACTTGAGCGCAACCACTCAAACAATAAACAAAATGCTATTGGCTGTTTTTTTAAAGGGGAGGAACTACTCTATGCCCCACCTTCTTCGTTTTTCAGTTGAGATTACGTCAAACATATAATAAAAAATGCACATTTCAAAGCACTTCAAAACACTTAAATGTTTAAAAATGTTAGTATGTAGGAGAAGAGAAAGATAAGAGCATAAGAGATGAGATGTGGATAGCCCAAATCTCAGATTTACATCTTGTCGGTATTATTAAAACCTTCATATTATTCATGTTTATAAATGTTTTCCCCCCATATGAATGAGCTTAGAAATTTTAGATACACGTTTAATATTTCATGATTTACCTGTTTGTTTTTAATCAATTAAATTCAAGTCAACATAAAATAGACTTAAAACAAAAATGATTCTGATAACTAAATCGAAAGGGAATTTTAGTCAAAGAATTACGTGGTTTTTGTTTAAAAATGTGTGGCTCAGGAATGGTTTTTAAACAAGTGCCTCTTTCGCCATGTTGACCTCAAATAAAACAGATGTTATGACGACTTGCTAGTGTAAACAGACGCTGGCCCCGCCTCTGAGTTCTTCTGATTGGTCCACTGCTTAGAACTTGCATTGAGCAGCACTGCATATGAAAGTTAAAATTCTTTTTAACTTCAATTCCATTTAAAAAACACGGCATGTGTGTAAGGCACTGCAAAAGATGCAAGACACAAGCGTAATGGTCGAGCTAATTTACATAAAAACTATGGAAAAGTAGCACATTAGTATGAAAAAAAATGCATTGTGAATGAAGCCTGGCTATAACAATCAAAATTAACGCTATTTTACTGTCACTCAGGCCCAGCAGCTGATCACTATTTGTAAGGAGTATATTATTGGCCTCACGATGGAGACCGAGAGAAAGAAACTTCCTAAAGACAGTCTTGATGAACAGAAGAGAATTTGTGAGGTATGTGCTTTCTAGAGTGTTTCTTTTTTTATTCATCTGAAATGTGCCACGACTTATGGACTAAATTAATATTTATATCTCTTCTGTGTGTTTCAGATGGCGGCGTATTTCACACACTGCAGTCTGCAGCCTGTCCACATGGTGTTGGTTTTGAGAACGGCACTCAATCTTTTCTTCAAACTGCGCAACTTTAAAACTGCAGCAGGTTTTGCTCGCCGTCTGCTTGAGCTGGGCCCCAAACCTGAAGTGGCACAACAGGTGACCTAATGATGGTTTTTAGGACAATGTAATGCAGGGGTGTCCAAATTCGGTCCTGGAGGGCTGGTGTCCTGCATAGTTTAGCTTGAAACTTTAAGGCAGGTGTGCTGAAAAAAGTTGTAGTATACCTGCCTGGTTCAGGTGTGCTTGATTGGGGTTGGAACAAGGCATGGGACGATAATAATTTTCAATACCGCAGTATGAAAAAGTCAAGGTTTAACCACCTAAATTTTTGCTATACCGTTCCTACCGTTTCATAGATTTTTTTTTTTTTTAATTTACTTTTTTGTTTGTTTTTTAGGACAACAGTATCTCCAGCAGAAAAGATATTCAAAGATGCCTTTTTAAACTGTAAAAAAAATCTGTGTTTTTGAAACTAATGAAGGCAGCAGAAGTCAATGATTCATTTTAATCATTTAGCCCAGGGGTGTCCAAATTCGGTCCTCCAACTTGCTTCGACAAACCTGTTTTAGAATATCTAGTAAGAGCTTGATCAGCTGGTTCAGGTGTGTTTGATTAGGGTTGGAGCTAAACTCTCCAGGACACCGGCCCTCCAGGATCAGGTTTGGACGCCTCTGATTTAGGCCCCGTTTACACTAATTCGTTTTCGTTTTAAAACGCATAAGTTTTACTACGGTTACGCCATCCGTCCACACTACGCCGGAGTTTTCGAGCTCCAAAAGCGGAGCATTTTGAAAACGCTGGAGAGGTCGTTTTCATTCTAAAACGCTGCTGCTCCGTCTCAGTGTGGATGGGGGGAAAATGGAGACATCTGAAAACGGAGGCGTGGCTGCTGAGATTCGCTACCTGATTGGGGCTTTTGGGTCATTGCGTATCCTTCCCTTATTCATCAAGTCCCTATCACATGACTATAACGCTACCGGAAGACTGCAGACCAGCCTTCACTGTAAACAACAACATGGACAAAGAAATGGGAGCGTTGTTTGCACTATTGTCTGTTTTAGGCGCCATTGTGCAGTTAAACTCTGCCTTTTTTACTACAACAGCTGCATATGTTCGCAAGAGGCAAGCTATTGTTCGAGCATTCGCTAATCGCTTGCATTCATCGTTCAACCAGCGTTTGTTGACTAACAATAACCAAATGCCGAGCGAGACACATGCTTCCTGTTTATACTTGAACGCGCATGCCCAGAGTGCGCAAATGGTCACGTGATATACGTTTTTGGTGGAGTAGTGTGGACGGAGATATGTTTAGAAACGCTAGATGAAACGCTAGTATGGACGCGGATCGTTTTTGATCTAAAACGCCGTTTCAAAATGAAAACGCATAAGTGTAAACGGGGCCTTAGCCTAACATGTTTACTGCTCCAAAATATTTTAAATGTTTCTCAAAATAAGATCTATTGTGTTCAAGGGGAAAAATGTTTTTGTGTTTTACCCAGACATTTAAAAAGAATATATTTTAAAGCAGTAAACACAATAGCGTCAAATCGTCAGATTCTAATACTGGCCATGCCTACTTGAACTAAAATATGCAGTACACCAGCCCTCCAGGACTGAGTTTGAACACCCCTGGTGTAAAGTATCTCGTAGCCTAATGCTATGCACACATTAAAGGTTAATTTTGAACAGCAGATTATCTTATTGTAGTGTCTGTAATATGTTTCTATGGAAAAACATACACGTAAGGTAATCAAAGAGATCATTTTAATATATTTTTTTTTAAAAACATATGAAATAGAAAAGTAAAGTTGTTGTTGTTATTATTATTATTATTATTATTATTATTATTATTATTATTAAACAAATTTTAGAAATGACCATAAAATATATTTGGATATTTCTTTTAATATAGGCTTTATAATTTTCAAAGACTATCATATATTTATTCCATTAAAGCCACTGGATTTCTTTTTTTTTTTTTGAAATAAATAATTATAATTTAATGCGCAGCCTATAATTTTCAATGATTTTCATATATTTATGCCATTTAAGCCATTGTTATTTTTGTCTGAGTTAGCTATTACAGCAGGGGTGCCCAAACTCAGTCCAGGACAGCCAGTGTCCTGCAGATTTTAGCTCCAACTTGCCTCAACACACCTGCACGGATGTTTCTAGAAAGCCTAGTAAGAGCTTGATTAGCTAGCCCAGCTGTGTTTGATTAGGGTTGGAACTAAACTTTGCAGGACACCGGCCCTCCAGGACCAAGTTTAGACACCCCTGTATTAGAGTTTTTACTAATAATTTGATGTTTTTGTCTTTTACATTCATATATATGTTGTTGTTATTATTATTATTTTAGTTTGTAGATTTATTTGCATTTAATCTTATGCCTGTAGTCTTTAATAATAACTACTAAAACCTAAACCAAAGAGCAAATAATAGTTTGACATTATTAAATTCTGTATTTCTCATTAAATAATACAGTTTGTCTCAAGTGTTTACATTCTTGTCTCTCTTGTGTAAAACATCCCTCAATAATAATCTGATGTTCTTTATCTTTCCTTATCAGACACGTAAAATTCTCGCAGCCTGTGAGAAGAGTCTGACAGATGCTCACCAGCTCAACTATGATCCCCACAATCCCTTCGACATCTGTGCAGCCTCTTACACTCCTCTGTATCGTGGGCGGCCCGTAGAGAAATGTCCCCTGTCTGGAGCCTGCTACTGCCCCAAATACAAAGGAGAGGTCTGCAGGGTCACACAGGTCAGTTCTCAGCTATTATTTGATTAGTGAATGCAGAAGGTCTAATATTTTCAGTATGTGGACTGTGGAGAATGAGTTTTGATTGGCTGTCTCTCTCCTGTTTTCCAGGTAACTGAGATTGGGAAAGATGTGATTGGGTTGCGTGTCAGTCCACTGCAATTCCGCTGAACACACACGTGCTGTAAAAACGTGGATGAAAATAGATATGCTTTTCCTTTATAAGATGAAGTAATGAAATCTTTTAAGATCAGAACATGATTAAAAAGTACCTTGTTGTGTGACTAATCGCTCTGTGACTGTCCTTTCTGTTACTACAGTATATCTGAGGTCTCTACTGTCTGTATGCTTGCATTCATATGAATATAATAATAATAATAATTGTGCATCTGTCACTCACCGCAAAACAAGTTTTCTTTTTTTGTGAACGCTCTAAATATTGAAATAAAATTCTGGTAAACAAATGTTTTATTGCTTATTTGTCATTGATTTATTGCCTTTAGCTTAAAAAAAACTGTAAATTGCTTAAAATGAAAAACTGTTTGATTTAAGAGAAAATAATTTATTTGCACTTGTTACCAAATAAACATTTCTTCTTTTTGTGACATAACTTATTGAAATAAAAACCTGAACAATCACATTTATAACACAGTGGAGTTCAATGCTGAATATACTAGTCAAGCAAACTCAGCCTTTGCATTGATTTGCTCACCAAAGTCTTTGCATTGTCCTCTATCTGTCAGGTGACCGTATGTACATTTTAAACTAAATTTCAGCAATTAAATTGAAATATTTACGTTCAGATTTTTTTTGTAGCTTAAACAATAAAGCAAACAAATAAAAGATTACATTAAATTTGGCAATCTCTAAACCATCCCCATCATTTTTCCTCTCCTGTGGGATGGCTGGCTAAATCAAGGTTGGACCACTTTTGGCCCGAGGGCCCTAGTTTGAGCATCTCTGATGTAGAATGTACATTTTATTTACAGGTGTGTCTATTTAGCTATCTAACTATCTATCTACAGGTATAGTTATGAATAGTTTAAGGTAGATTGATACACGTGTGTCTGTGTGTGTATACAGTTGAAGTCAAAATTATTAGCCCTCCAATGAATGATTTTTTTTCTTTTTCTGGAGAAAGTCTGATATGTTTTATTTCGGCTTGAATAAAAGCAGTTTTTAATTTTTAAAAACCATTTTAAGCTCAGTATTATTAACCCTTTTAAGCATTTTGTTTTCAATTGTCTACAAAAACTAACTTGCTAACCTAATTAAGCCTTTAAATTGCATTAGTAGTAGTATCCAGTTGAAAAATATCTAGTAAAATATTATGAACATGTCATCATGGCAAAGACAAAATAAAACCGTCATTAAAATTATTATGTTAACAAATGTGTTTTAAAAACTCTTCTTTCTGTTAAACAGAAATCGGGGGAAAATATAACAGGAGGGCTAATATTTATTTCACACTTCGACTGTTTATTAAATCCAAAGTCATGATCACATTTGTTTCATGTACTGTAAAAAAGTCTTCAGTATTCAAAAGTATTAGGTTTACGTAGTGCATGAAGAGTTTGTGGATGTCAACTCGGTTAACCAATCAAATCAAAGATGTTTTAGTTCACCCAGAGTTCACCGAGAGCAGTTTGAAAGATGCTGTTGACACTACACCAAACGCCACACTTCAGTTTTTAACCGCGGAGTGAGGTAAGATGATTTATGTAACTGTTTAACGATAAACATGTAAAACAATCAATTTTGAGACGATCAAATTTCGCCACTTTGAATTGGAAAAATTTAATAAATCATATTTGTAATTTAAAACATGGTTACTTCAGGTCTTTTATCATAATTCATAGTAGTGTTTTGTTTTTTTACGGCCACGAGGAGCTGCTGAATGTACCACAAATAGTCACAGACTCGAGACAAGCGTGTTTACATGGTTTTGGTTAGTGTTCTTATTTATTTTGATCAATTGGAAACTTGTGCTTTCAATCCCCAAGACAGATGGAGAACATTTCTAATTTGCAAACATCCATTACTATTTGATAAATATTTTAATAACAGTATGCTCTAAAAAATGGTGCCTTGATTTATATAGAACCATTTTTTAAGAGTATACTTAATATTTAAAATAATAATATAGTACTTTAACAGAAAACATTTCAAACACTTTTCAGTTTACAGTCATTTAAAGTTTTTGGTCGCATCCCTGCTGCCTGCTCAAGATCATCCGGCTCACATCAATGTTGTTACCGGTAAAAACCTCTTTTCCATGTTCGATGGTGGCAGCAGGCAGGGATCGGGTGCGTCCCAAAATCCAAGCAAAGTCTACATGGAAGAGTCTCAAGACATCAGTGCAGGAATAGACCAGAGCCGAATTCTCATAGTCAGTGGACAAAATCCAGTATGGCGTGTAGGGCAAAACTGTCAAATAAAGAAGACATGAAATATGATGTAGGCATGAAGCTGTTTCCTATTCATTATGAAAGAAATATGTAATTACTGATCTTTTGATGTTTAAAGGAAAGCCAGATTCCTACCATAGGAGAAACTAATTCCAAGCTTTGCCGGGTTTCTTTTATCTTCCACCACAGCCGTCCCATCAATTGTTTTTAGCTCTCCTTTTCTAATACACAGTAAATCTGTTATACAAAGCTTATACATATTACTGGTCCTCTAAGTATCCATTGACTTAGTACTCACAGAATTTCAGAGCTCACTACATGAGCCGTTCCGTCCAGCTTGAGAGTGAAGTTGGTCTCAATGCATCTCCCCCGCTCAAACTGTGCTGGAAGTTTAGCGATCTCAAACCACCGGCCCATAAACTACATTGAGATACAGGCATGTAGATTGTAAGTAAATGTAAGAGCTGAATGTAAGATGTGATCATCTCTCATGTTGAGGTGCAGTAAGTTACTTTCTGAAGATTGAAGGCGGGTTGAGTTGCAGGCTCCGGGCACGGACCCCAGTGAGGCACCTGGGCACTTATGAGGGGCAAAAAGAGGGCCAACACAACCTGAAACACCTTCATTTTACCCTTTACCAAAAAAAAAAAGAAAGAAGAGTAAAATATATATCTGCTGCTTAAAATATATGCCAAAGTAGTTGGCGGTTCATTCTGCTGTGGGACGCTTGATAAATCAGAGACTAAGCCAAAGGAAAATAATGAACTATTTGCATGTGTTATTAACAGCATTAATAACAAACAAACAAAACAAAGATTTTTTTGTACCTTAAACTGTCAAGACATTTAAAACAGAAAATGTATTTACATTATCTTAATTTACAATATATATTTAGATGCACTTTTCACTGTATATAAACTCTAACTTTCAAAATGATTAGGACCAGTAAAAAAAATAAGACTCATATTTACAATACAATTATTTATCCAAAAATAAAACCTGAAAAAATTTTTTTTATAATAAATAATTACAATTCATAAAAACTGTTTCGCAGTTTTAATATTAAACAATAATTATAAAAAGGTAAAACTTTATAATAACAGTAAAAATAATGATGTATTAATATGTTAATTAAACATTATTATAAATTAATGATGAGTTAAGGCACACACTAATCATTAACTAACTTTCACTACAACATTCATGTGTGAATAACGGCTACCTTAATTAATTGTTGGTACATGTTAGGGCTGGGCGATTAATCGGAAAGTAATCGAAATCGACATTCAGAACCTATAATCGATCAAAATTTTCCAGGTCAGTTTTTTCAATTACATTCCCTACTGCGTGTGGAACCCCGCTCTGTTAAGGCTGAGGTTGATTTATATTTCTGTGGCAACTTTGCAGGCACATCTGATCTCTGGTCAAGTAGGACAATGGACCCATTCTTGAGCCTTATTTTGCACTACATTGATGACGATTGGAAGCAATAAATAATCATAGATAGTAGAATATGTGCGTTTTTAAAATCAAGTAATGCACCTTTCATTCAAAAATCTCTCACTTGTATTATTTGAGCATATTTACTGTACAAAACTTGTCAGTGAATTCTGAGGGCAAAATAAATACATAAATAAATAAATAAAATATTCGTTCATTAATCATAATAGAGTTAAAATTTTCAATTAATCGAGATTTAGATTTTAGGCAAAATCGCCCAGCCCTAGTACATGTTGTTAATTAATGTATTATTTAACATTTAAGTTGAAGCTAAATGTAACTAACATGAACTCATGAGCTGTTAATGTATAATTAAGTCATGACTTTACTTGGAGGGGGCACATCGTCATTAACTCATCCTTAACTACTCATGAACTCCTGTGTTTAAATTGTTGATGTTGACTGAACCTTTTTCTATTGTTATTCAGTGTAAACGCACTAGACAGACATACATAAGGAGTTCATGAGTAGTTAATAATGAGTTAATGATGATGTGCCCTACAAGTAAAGTTACAATATAATTATACATTAACATATCATGAGTTCATGATGGTTAAATTAAGCATAGACTAATGTGTTAATTGATACATTAATTAACAAACAATCATGTACTAACAAGTATTAAAGGTAGCCGTTTGATGAACTCATGTGACACATGTTGTAGTTAAAGTTAGTTCATACATTAGTTCATCATCAGTTCATAATAAAGTAATGTTTAGTTTACATATTAACACATCATTATTCATGTACTGCTATTGTAAAGTGTTACCTATGAAAATATAGTTTAAAACCTAATTTAATTAACAAGTGAAAATTCAGCATCATTACTCAAGTCTTCAGTCTCACACGATCCTTTAGAAATCATTCCAATACCCAGTTTGATTCTAATAAAAATAAATATGATTATCAGTGTTGAAAATATTTGTGATGCTTACTATTTTTGATATTTTTTTTGCTAACCTTTGGTGAAAAGGAAGTTAGCCAAAACACATAAAAATTATTTATTCAATATATCAATATTGTAACATTACAAATTTCTGTACTGCAAATGTTTTGATAAATTGAAAGCCGGCTGAATAAAAGTTTTGTCTTGCTGAATAAATTATTATTATTACTATTTTTATCTATAAGAAAACAGAATTGACTCCAAGCCTTTGATTTCTGTTGTAAAGTATACACAGGTTCAATTTCGTGTAAAGCAACCATCAAAAGTTTGACCCCCAAAAAATAGACTCTTACCTCCTAAAGTCGTGCTGAATATGCGATGGACTGGAGAGCGCTGAGTATTTATTTGAATCATGTGACTGTCCCAAGACATCTTTGTGAGTTTATTCCCAACATGAAGTAAGTTATTAAGCAAATTGAAGTCATGAGAGAATGTACCATAATGGACGAATATCTAAACTAAACTATCGCTGCTATGTCTTTTAAACGACCTTTTTTCTTTTAAGTTGAACTAAAAATAAAGTTCAAGTTCAGGGCATGATTGTGTAAGGAAAAATAACACAGAAAGCTTCTAAATCATAGGTCTCAAACACCATTCCTGTAGGGCCGCAGCTCTGCACAGTTTTGCTCCAACCCTAATTAAACACAGCTGATTTAGTAGTATCTAGTAGTATTGAAGACCTTGATTATTTGAATAAGCTGTGTTTGATTAGGGTTGGAGCAAAACTGTGCGGAGCTGCCGCTCTCCAGGAATTGATTTTGAGACCTATGTTCTAAATCAGGGGTGTCCAAAAGGGTCGGTGTCCTGGAGAGTTTAGCTTCAACCCTAATTAAACACACCTGAACCAGCTAATCAAGCTCTTACTAGATCAACTAGAAACTTCCAGTCAGGTGTGTTTAAGCAAGTTGGATCTAAACTCAGCAGGACACCCGCCCTCCAGGACAGAGTTTGGATACCCCTGTTTTTAATCAACAGTGTTATGGTGATGCTGACAGATAGAGGGCGCTAAAATGAGGAGGCTGCTCATGAGTCATGGGTGCCCACACCAAACTCTGGAAAAAAAAAGTCTTTATGCAACAGATATTTTTTCATTACACAAGGACCGTATGCTCACGTGTAGCTGTGTGTTTCATATGTTGCAAGTGTTTGTGATAAGTCAAAAAACACTGGTGTGTTTGGGAAAGATTCACAGGTGTCTCGACCTCCAGCTGAGGACACCCCTTTGCACAAACCTTTCATAACACAACAATGAATGGAAAAAACATTGTATAGCATTAAAAGTTAGGAGAACCATGTCAAAAGTAAGATAGGAATGTAAATAACAAAAACAACATAATTATTAATAATAATAAAAAATCTATATCTATACTTGATACTAAAATAACACTGGCTTAAATATGAAAATCTTTGAAATGATAGATTGTTCATTAAAATATATAATGCAGGGGGCTATATTCTTTTTGCCAATTTATTTGTTATGCGTGTATATAAATAAAAAAGTAACCTTCTCGAGTCCAAATATGTGTAGACACACGATGCAACAACTAAGGAAAATGCAAAATTCACATTGAAGTTTGCAAGGTACAATATTTATATATATTTGAACAAATTAATGGACTAATAAACTAAAGTTTTTAGACTTGAAAAAATTCCATAGTCACTTACAGTGTCATGTACAAAAAAGATATATCAATATTTATGGTTGGTAAACTTTAAATCACTCTCAGAAAAAATGTTACAATGTTTTACCAAAGTAGGTACAAACCCTTGTCACTGGGGCAGTAGCTTTTTATGGAACAGAACTGTACCTTTAAGGACATGATTTGTACTATGGGAAACCAAAATGTACCTTAGGTTTTTAAAACCTGCAGATACAATATTGTACCTTAATCAAAGGTACAAATGTGATCCACAAAGGCACCACTACAGTGACGAGACACTTTGTACCCTAACAGTGTCAAATGTATTCTTTCATAAACTATTAAAAGGCATTTTGTTATATCCAAAATGCGTCAATTTATTTTCAGTAAATATAAAACATCAAATACATTTTTAAACAATGTTTTTTAAAAAGTTTATTTTTGTGTAAATCCACCTTTTCCATTTACAATAAAGAATAAAAAATACTTTATCATTAATCAAACGATTTATTTTTTGCTAAACATTTCACAACACTTTTCACAAAAATGTTACAGAAATACATTCTCCCATGTACAGTATTAAATATAATATTAAATATAATAAAATAAAATAGTATAATATTTTTTTCTCCAATTTTCACACAATACCTTTGTAATCACTTAAAAGTTGATTTAATTTGCTTAATTTAAAAATAGAAATAGTATTATGCAAAAGTATTTTAATGAGATAGGCACAATGTTTGATCAGTTTTACAATACTAAAATGTCTGCATGAACACTTTGCATATGCAGGACTTTTGCCAGCTCACGTGCATAGTGGAAAGCAAACGCTAAAAGGTGCGGATATCAATAATGAAAATGTATTTTTTAGAAAATGCTTACCAAATGTTTATTAAAAATGCCTTAAATGTTTAGTTTACAATACCTATAGTTTTGTTTTACCAGTTGTTTTGTATTATAGATCTTAATAATTCATGTTTATGAGTTTCTTTAAACATATACTTTTAAATGACGATTCTTGTTTTAATATGGAAATTAATTATGAATCACTTTGCCTTTCCAGTCATATTTATTTTCATAGATATTGTAATAAAGAAGGAGTTGTCTAATGCTTTTATACCTTTTATATGGGAACAATTGTGTACCTTCATTTCAGTTGTACTATAAAAGGTATAGAGCTGTAGCATAAGAGGTCTTTTCTGTACCATATAAGGTACAATTTTTACAAAGGAACAAAATTGTTATTTAAGGAACATTATGTGTATCACCGTTTACCTTTTTTTCTGAGAGTGCACCATGGCTGGTAAAATCAAGTCACCAGCCTCTGGCAGGTGTGGTGCAATATGACATCAAAACATCACTGTTAAAAACAGTCCAATTCTTGAGTAAAAATATAGTTTTTTGAGCCAGAAACGAGTTGTACATCAGACTGTTTTTTTTTCATGTATCATTGTGCCTAAGTTAAATAACGCTGCTATGATAAGAACATTATGAAAGATTCATGTGTGACGCGACCTTCAGTTGAGAATACAACTTCACGCACCCCTTTCATAACAAAAGGATGAATGGAAAACATTGCATAACATTGTAGATTCTAGAAGAACTTTGACATTTAAAATTTGTGTGAGCTACAACTTCATGATTACTGCTTAAATTAAATTCACCCAGACTGTCAATGCAAGATTCAGTGTTACAAAACTTCAGAATTTAAGTTACTTCTACTAATGAGACTAATGGAGTTCTCAGACCTGTAAGCAAAGAGAGTTGAAATCTAAATGAGAAATGACATAATGAATATCCTCAGCAAAAATTGTTCTCATAAAAAATCATGCTAAGCTGACAGATATGGGATATAGGTTCTTTCACATAAATAGGTGTTGATTTACTGTTACAGTTCAATTCACAGAACTGTATATATACTCACAGAAAGGTAAATTTGATAATTATTAAATTATATAAAGAAAATTAATTCGAAAAAATGATTTGAAAAAAAAATTTGAACATCTAACAGCTTCAGTTTTATGGATGTGAAAAGCTAGGGTCAGTCATCACTCCGTTCTTCACTCAAAACACCTTCTTCTCAAGGTGTGTTTATTTAACCTTCAACATCTGTTTGAGCAGATGCCCAGGTTCCCCAAACCTCTACTAATGAGGTTATGTCAGTTGAGGAGGTGGAGTTAGTGATATAACAAATCAATCGTCTATAAATACAGAAGTTGGTCACTGTTTGTCACAGTTTTCCACCTTGAACAGAAGCTTCACTCGTGAGTCCAAACAGGTAAGATGATGCTTGGGTTTTCAGTCTCAATTTCCAGCTAAATGTCTGTCTCTGGTCTTCAAATCTGACTGTTTTCCAGGTTGAAACAGAGAGAATGCAGGCTCTTCAGGTTGTGTCTCTGACTCTGCTGGCAGTGCTGGCAGTCAGCGCTCAGTCCATCGGCTCTGGAAAATGTCCACAGCCCCCTGTTCAGAAAGACTTTGATCCGACTAGGGTAAACTTTTGCTCACAAATATTTATGAACTGTTTATTCATATATTTAGCTTCAAACATATGTGTTTTATCAAATGAAATGATCCTGTTGCATAAATTGTTGTGTCTTTTGCTAGTATATGGGCAGATGGCATGAGATCATGAAGTTCCCTTCACCGTTCCAGTTGGGCGAATGCTGCCAGGCCACTTACACCCTGAGTGATGGCATTGTCCTGGTCCGAAATGATGAGATTCTGTAAGTTCTGATCTGCATGTAAAATAAAAAAATAAAATAGTCACATATCTTCAGCATCCCTTTAAATTTAAATATGAATAAATAAAAAAAAATTGGTTTGTGAATACTCATAATATTCCTGCACTTTCTTCTGAAACCTATTATATTTTATCTGAATCTCTTCAGCTCTAATGGCACTATCAACTTCATTGAGGGAACTGCCAAGATTGTAGATGCATCAGAGCCCGCCAAACTTGAAGTCAGCTTCTTTGAAGGTGAGTCTGAACAAATCATTCTTGGCATTTGGTTTATTTATTGAAGAGTCACTGATTTGGGATCTTCCTCCTGCAGATGCTCCTCCTTCACCATACTGGGTTCTGGCTACTGATTATGATGACTACACCCTGGTTTACTCTTGCACTGATTTCGACAATCTCTTCCATGCTGAGTATTCCTGGATCATGAGTCGAAGCCGCACACTTGCTAAGGAGACCATCTCTGAGCTGCTGGACATCCTCAAATCCCATGGCATCGGTACTGAGGCTTTCACTGAGACCGACCAGAGACCGGAGCTGTGCAGTGGCATGCCTTAAAACAGCTGCAGTCAACTACTGTAAATGTGCTGTGGTCTGTATATACTGTACTCACACACAGCAGGAGAATATGGAGAAAATATGAATGATGTCTACCTAATCCTATGTGAAGTACTAAAGCTGTTCCTTAATCAGCATGAATCAAACTTTGAATAAAGAACAAAGTTATCAAAACTGATTTTCGTCCTTTGTTCTTATTTACTTTTATTATTAACTTTTTTTTAACAACCAAAGAAACATTTTAAGTCATTTTAGAAACAGCATTGTAAACATATACACATATACAAATTGCTTTTTTAAAATTTGTGATCCAAGTTATACATTTAATAAGCTAATAATGAATGTTTTCTCTCTTCCTCGCTGAAGTAAAACACTCGTTATAGCTGCGGTACTTCAATTGAAACCTTTAAGAAATGCAAGGTGTGGCATGTGAGTTTCACGGTGAGACTCCTGTATCAAACACACTAGAAGTGCATTCAGTTGTGTTAATTGGTGTGCTTTCTCATGGTAAAAACAAGCAGTATGTTAAATCATGCTAGAAACATACTAGCAATGTGCTAAGATTTCACTACCTATGTGTTAAATAATCCCATTCTGCTTTCTAATTTGCATAGTTCCCTACTATAAGGTATGTTTAAAGAGTGTATGTAAGCCGAGTATATATCAGATTCATAGTATAAAAAAAAAATAGGTCAGAAGTAATTAACTTCTGCTGAAAATCTGAAGTGTCTCTGCGAAAGACACTTTACTTTCCATGAGGCCACATGAGAGAATAGAAGTGAAACTACCGTGACAATAACAACTAATAGCAGAATTTTCACTCACAAAACCCATAAGCATTCTTTATAGAATAAGCTACTTTTTTAAAGGTGCCATATACTGCATCGATTCAATAAATGAACTTGTTCCCTGATATTCACATAGTAGGTTTGTGACTCAAAAATTATCCAGAAAAGGTTTTATATGCTCGTTTATTACTCCATAAAATACTTCTAGAATCAGAAGGTCCTTATTGACCATATTTGGAATGATCATGAATATTATTAAGCTCAGCTATCAGTGCTTGCTCTTTCACACACACACACACACACACACACACGTGATAATATCATCCTCTGCACAAACAGATTATGTTTAATAAAGTGTATTGCAGACATTCCAAGTCTCCCGGAAGCTCTGGGAGTCTACTGGCATATTCATATGACGTTTTTACGACAGCTGTCAAATATTAAATAAGTGTATGTATTTGTTTATGTCAAGTAAAAAAACGGATTTGAATTTGCATAATGGAGCTGCATAATAAGTGTGTGTTCACGTGTGTTTTGAATGTTTGTGATAAAATATACACTCAATGGTGTGAAAGAATAGTGAAGAAAAAAAGATACATATGTGACTCAAACATCCTGTTCAAGACAAAACTAACATTAGAAAAAAATAAAGGAATGAAGAAACAATATAACTAAGTAAACAATTGTAGATAGAAACAGAGTATGCATCGGAATAGCAAAATCTGACAGAGGAAATGACAAGTCAATAAATAGACGTCCAATAATGCTCATAACTATATTTAACCATGCTAGAACCACCAAAAACTGCAAAGAAGGAAATAGTAAAGCATTTATGCTTTATTTATTTTAATTGAGACTAAATGTGAGCTAATCCATCATTATCATTAATAGTGTGACATCTGGTGGTGTGAAGTAAAAATACAGAACAACAAGAGTCTGAAGGTGATATGTACACACTAGGTAATGTTAAGCTGTCCAAGTGTAAATTTAAATTGTAAATCTGAAATCCACATGGGCAAATGAATTGTTAATGGTAACAATCTAATTGTGATCTAACTATGATCTTACAAATTCCTTTTGTAACTTTTTGTTGGACTCGTATAGAGATATGGGCATGAGTCTTACTGGACGCATGCCAAAAAAGTTACATATTATTTTTGTTACACAACATACAAAAAATTACATTTTATGTAATCTACAATTATGTAAATGTTTTTATAAGCAGAGTTTTATCAGAAGAAAATTTTATTGCAACTAGATTTATTTAGATACATTTTTTGTTTATTCTATGATGCCAGTTGTATTATACATATATATTATCTACAATCTTTTTCACTAAGTTTGTAAGATTTTATGAAGAGGTTTGATTAGTGTCATACTGGTCACAGTTGGTCACATTCAAATTCATTTAACTAGTTCTTTAATACCATTTAGAGTTCATTAGTGCCCTTATTAGTGTAGAGAAGGATCAAAGGTAGCGAATGACCTTTGTTTGACACAACGCCTTGTTTGAACAGATGTGAAGAGCCTCAACCTTCCCCATGAAACAGATCATGTTGATATGTTTCAGGGGCGGGGCTTTCTGACATCATTCAAAGAAAATAACTGAACTACATATTGGTTTTGCCCCAAAAAATCAATTTGGCTGAACACTTCATGCTCTGAATTAACCCACAAAAAAATAAATTTAAAAAATTGTCATCATTTACTCAGCCTCCAGTTGTTCCAGTCTTGATTTGTCTTCAGTTGAACACAGAATAAGACTGTTGACTTCCATATATTGCTTTTTCTTGCAGGTCAATCGATGTCCAACATTCTTCTAAATATCTTGTGTTCAAAAGGATACTCAGGTTTGGAATCACTTGAAGGTGAGTACATTTGTTTTAGTAGTACATTTTTGGATCAGGTATATCTTTAATCTACCATGAGTTATACTTTTGTACTTTTTAGTACTAATGTGTATACTACTGTAAAAATGAGTAGGGAATAATGTACATCTAGGCAGTTGTTCTTGCAGAATAAAATCAATGGGTTTATCAGATGTTGCTTGAGTCTTTAAAGCTTTATTCTGTAAAAAAATCTTACCTATGTAAATGATCGTGCTTATTACACAAATACTTGCGACAAAACTAAAAAATAAGACACAAAACAACTGAGCTGTAATAATTTTCCAACTCTTCAATTTAAACTTAAAGCTGACAAACAGAAACAAATGTAGCCTAGACTACTTGTTCAGTTGCAAAATGCACCATAAATATAGAAATATGGATATGAATGTGTTTACTAATTGCCAAGATGCTTTGAAGTACCTGTGTGAGTCTATGTTATTGGTTTAATTTGTTTTCTGGGAATAACATACCTTGGAATGTCGGGATTGACCTCACAGTATCATTATGAGATGGACATTTCCAAAGGTTTGGTGGTTTGTTTAAATGTATTTTGATATTTTAAATGTTTTTCTTTAAGTATGAAATGTAAATCTTAATAATATTACAGAATTGTAGTGCATATTTTGAAAAGTCAAAATTAATTTTATGAAAACATGCCCATCACACACACATACATATTGCACGTATGTATCATATGTACAATTTTGCATCATACAGTATACAGTTGCAATCAGAATTATTGAACCCCCTTTGAATTTTTTTTTCTTTTTTAAATATTTCCCAAATGATGTTTAACAGAACAAGGAAATTTTCACAGTATGTCTGATAATATTTTTTCTTCTGGAGAAAGTTTTATTTGTTTTATTTCGGCTAGAATAAAAGCAGTTTTTAATTTTTTAAAACCCATTTTAAGGTCAAAATTATTAGCCCCTTTAAGCTATATATTTTTTCAATAGTATACAGAACAAACCATCGTATACGATAACTTGCCTAATTACCCTAACCTGCCTAGTTAACCTAATTAACCTAGTTAAGCCTTTAAATGTCACTTTAAGCTGTATAGAAGTGTCTTGAAAAATAGCTAGTCAAATATTATTTACTGTCATCATGGCAAAGATAAAATAAATCAGTTATTAGAGATGAGTTATTAAAACTATTATGTTTAGAAATGTGTTGAAAAATGTTTCTCTCCGTTAAACAGATATTGGGGAAAAAAATAAACAGGGGGGCTAATAAATCAGGGGGTTTAATAATTCTGATTCCAACTGTACATGTATATTTAGTTCTAATGTTAAATCGTATCATGAAATTAATATCTACTTTAAAAGAAAATGTAAAATAAAAAAACATTGTCTTCAAAACATGTTTTTTAGGATTCTCATGGCTTTACATGGCTATTTGCACTGCTTATAGAATTATACAATTGGCTCAGGATGTTCATACTGCAGGTCTATGTACTGTATGCTTATAATGGCATTGCCTGTAGAGGGCAGAGGTCATAGTAAGACATAAAGGTCTTCTGTGTTTTGCATATAGTTTCAGTCTAAAATATCCAAAAGTTAACAGTTTATTGTAGTTTGTGATTCAGTTTCCATTAATTTGGTCTTGATCTCTTTTTCGACAACTTCGAAAATCTAACTCTATTATTTAACAAAGTTCCCTTTACTGACAATTTAGTAGTTTGACATTTGTTAGATTATTTCTTATTTCAAACTACTAAAACTGTCAATAAAAGTCACAATGTTAAACTTTTTAACAGCAAAAGTTGTCAGAGCAGAGATCAAGCTCCCATAATACAATTGCAAAGAATAAACACACTAAAAAACACCCATGACTAACAATATACAGGCCATTTTTAATTAAAGGATATTATGATTTATTGTGCTTGTATATTATCTTTTTCATTTGCATGGAGTGTCCTCTTATCCTCTGGCATAACTCAGACATAGCAAACGGAGTGTTTAGCGGGTGGTTTTGGGGTTAAACCCCACATTATCCCTTCGCCTCACTGTGACTCTATAATACAGTGCACAAACAGGCCGGGCCGAAATCCCTCTTAGAAAGCTTTACTCCGCATAGATTCCTAAATTAGTGGTTTACATGTCTTAATTCTCTGCTCTTTCCATGTCTAAGCACTTTATTCGTGATTCTCTCTTTTTGGCTGATTTTGACCATCTAGGCAAACACTTCTCTGGTAACCTGTAAAAACTTCTGATGTCTGATCTCCATTTTAAAACCTGATTTCAGAAGTTCAGAATACTTAAACTATGAGTATTGAGTTCCTCAAAACATTTTAATTCAAATTAAGTTAGCAGAACTTTCTTTTTTATTTTGCACTAAAACAAATACATGAACTCACACAAGCTGCTTGAATGAGCATCATTTTAACCCAGAGCTTCATGGTTAAGTGCTAATAATCAGCAGATCATTCTCTATTTCAGCTCACCCTCAATCTAACTGCAGACTATACACTTCACCACAATGGTAACCCTACACTTTATCACAGCAAACAATGTAAATACAATAACACAAAATTTAACACTATCACATCTCTAATTATTTTATTCTTGTGCAAAAACACAAAATATAATTTAAAGATTATTTAAATTGGATTTTAGCTTGACAGAACTCTTTTTATTCATTCATTCAATATTTTCTTTTCGTCTTAGTCCCTTTATTAATCCGGGGTCACCACAGCGGAATGAATCGCCAACTCATCCAGCATATGTTTTACGCAGCGGATGCCCTTCCAGCTGCAACCCATACACACCCATTCACACACATACTCTACAGACAATTTAGCCTACCCAATTTACCTATACCGCATGTTTTTGAACTGTGGGGGAAACCGGAGCACCCGGAGGGAACACGGGGAGAACATGCAAACTCCACACAGAAACGCCAACTGACCCAGCCGAGGCTCGAACCAGCAACCTTCTTGCTCGAACATGCTTCCCACTGCACCACCGCGTCGCCACAGACAATTTAGCTTGCCCAATTCACCTATAGCGCATGTATTGGACTTGTAGGGGAAACCAGAGCACCCGGAGGAAACCCACGCGAACACAGGGAGAACATTCAAACTCTACACAGAAACGCCGGGGCTCGAACCAGCAACCTTCTTGCTGTGAGGCAATTGTGCTACCCACTGAGCCACCTTGCTGCCCCAGAGCTCTTTTTATATTAAGCATAATGTATTTTCACTTATTTGAGTGAAACAAACAAATTTCATTCATATTTATATTTGCTACTTGATACATACAGAGCTGCCAAATAAAGATTATGTGTTAAAGACTTTCCCAATGATTATTTGATGTATTTGTTGTGGAGTTAATTCAAGCCTTTCTGCGATGAGTCACACACAGTGTCGTTACAAAGTTCAGACACACTCACACAGCTACACGTTTAACTTTGCACAGTTTTTGCATGCAAATGTGACAGGATACACATTAATATCCACTGCTGTATGGATATCCGTTATGTTAATGTACAAAATAAACCTGATTTAACGTCCACAAACTGAGATTGAAGCATCTTCTTTTATAATTGTACTGACATGCGGCTGTGGTGATAAAGTAAAGTAAAAATGTAATTCATTACAAGCATGCACTGTTTTAAAAACGTTTTAAATTTGTCAAACTCATTTTTGATCACATTTAATGATTGATGATCACAGCGAGCTGAACAGATCTTGTGATCCCAGTTGCTTTGTGCATGTCCTGTCTTGTTGATATGATTATACGTGTAACTACGGAGACATGTTAATATGCGTCTGTCAATCAATTCGGTGGGCGGGGAAACCGTACTCCTACGTCACATTGCAGTCGGCCTCAAAATAGGAGGGATTTGGATCTTTTGAATATCAGGAAATTTTAAAAAGAGACTTATTGTGTTTCTATCGCCTCAATATGACTGTGGACACACTATACCTACACACATTTCTGTCCAAACAGCTTACGAAAGATGATTTTCATCATAGGTGCCCTTTAAACACATTCTGTCCTTTCCACATGACACTGTCTAATCAATACTCCATGTTTCGGAAAAACATCATGCAATTCTGAGTAAGCTTCAGACAGATGAGTGGGCTTGACAAACCACCTGTACAGTGAAAAATATATATCTTTGCAAAATTGTTGCAAACAATTGATATGGGCTGAATTTAAACAAATAACTTTAATTTAGTAATGTTCAACTTAAGTAGTTTGTTTCAATTCAAATAAATAAATTGTTTCCAACCACTTACCTTATAAAAAAATCTCATTAATAATTGTTTTCAGTGTAGGTGACACTCATTTCCTCTCCATATGCACCAGACACCTTCTTATAACCATGCCATATTACCTCAAACATCACAGCGTTTATATACTGGTTCACTATGATGATTTGAAGTACTTTAGATAAAAGACTAAATGAATAAATGTAAACAATAGTCAATTTCAAGTTATTTTTTTTTCTCATCAGAAACTTTAATACCTAACAAATATTGGAAATACACAGTTAATGAGGAAAGTGGTGGCCATTGATAGATTTAAAATGAAATGATCACCTTGTTTTCATACACTAAGGTTGACTAAAGTTTTTAATGTTTTTGATGGAAGGGTTTTTAGGCTCAGCAAGGCTGCATTTATTTGACCAAATATACAGTAAACCATGAATACTGTAGAAATATTATTATTCCAACTTAATATAAGTAATTATATGGTAACATATTTTAGATTTACTCTACACTGCAGTGCCACATTATCTTTCAGAATTCTAATATGCAGATTTGCTCATGAAACATTTTTAAAAATGATTATTTCCAATGTCCTCCACTTGTCCTGCTTCATATTTGGAAACCATAATAGATTTTGACACAATTCTTTGATGAATAGAAAGTTCAAAAGAACAAAATGCACTCAAAATAGGAATATTTTGATCAGTTTAATGCCTCATTACAGTTTTTTCCAACTGCTTACACATAAAAAATTTTCTTGTCACACGATTTCTGAAACATCTCACTCAAAGTGCAAAACTACACCTCAAATCTCCAAAACTATAAACTGTTTCTCAGCCTTGAACTCAATTTTTAATTGTATAAAACACTTTTCTCAAAACACTACACACAACTCTCTACATAAAACACAAAAAAGCTACTTGCTTTCCTTTTCCAAACACAACCAATTAAAATGCTACACTTATTCACAAGGTCGCACACACACGCTCCTCAAATGTGCAAACACTAATTTCTTAACTGATCACTAACTGGTCACTGCTTTAGTCTAGTATAGGCCAAAGATAATGGGACACTGGGCTGTTCTGGTGCCAAAAAAAAACTGGTTTTCCACCCATCCACAAGTTTTGTACATACCCCATTTTCTCCTTTTCTAAATCCTAAATTCCTCTAAAAAACAATAGAGGACTTCTTCTGAGCCTAGCGCTGTAAAATGTATGATGACCAACCCTATGCCCACATGACGCTTCTGCAGGTAATGGGCTCGTCTCCCTCCCGAGACTCCCCTCACACACAATTGTGTTCTTTATTGTATTCTGGAGATTTTGCTTCACATATGTTTTTCATTTTTACATACAGTATGTTTATGATTTTTTATGCAATAAACACCAGTAATGTTAGGCCTAATATATATTTTCTGTTTACAGTGTACCTGTTACTCCTCTCAGCAGATTACTGTCACTGTAGAACATTGTATTGAATTGTAGATATAAGCCTATAAAGAGCAAAGAGCTTTAGATTTAGAACAACCGTGTTTACATGCTATATCCAAGAGTGTTATATTATGAAAGAAGTGTTTGCCATTTGATGCAAATGCTTCATTCTGATGTGTGTTTATGGCATTTTGAATGCAGTGCTACATTTTGAAGGAGATGTGAGGCATTTTGTGTGCGCAGTTTTGAGAATTGTGTGTAGAGTTTTGAAAAAAGGTGATGCTGTTTTGAAAACGTGTGTAAGCAGTTGGAAATAACTGTAATATCTTTGATCGTTCTGCCTGTTATAGCATACTGTCATTTCCACAGCCTTAACTTTAACACTATTGTGATAGAGAGTTCATGTCATGAGCGAATGCATGAAATTCCTGCATCTTCACCAACATTTGTTTGCTTATTTCTTACAAATCTTGGCATCGCGCAGGAGGTGGTTGCGTAGGGCCCATTTATAATAATCAGCAAAACAGCTTTATTAGCCCTCTGTCAGCTTATCCCTGCGGGAGGTGAGCGCTTGGCCGCCAATCCTTGCGTCTCCTCCAGAATCTGTTTTCCAGCAAAATGCTCATATGCCGCCCAATTGTGCGCACACCTATCCCTGTACTAATTCTCCCTGATCCTCTCAGTGTTAAAAAATATAAGTCTGGGAAGTGCAGACGATGCTGTAAGCGGGTGGTGAGCGCAAACTGTCAGATTAACAAGTCTGAGCACATGATCCTCCACAACATAGTCAGGAGGGCAATCACCCGGCGAGACCTGTTATGGAGAATCATTACTATGAAGTGCATGCATAAAAAAAAAACAAGCAATCAATGGAGATGCGCGTGCACGTTCTGCTTGATTTCAATCGACACTGTCTTTTCTGTGGAAAAGGAAGTTGAGCATTTAGGTGTCTTATTCGCGGTCTTAAAGTACTAACAGAGGATTACTGAGGTAAATGTTGAAAGAGGTTTAGCCACTGTGCTTAGGCAGTGCTCTTAATTACATTTCAGCAGAGTGTCCCGCGTGCAGTTGGGCGAGAGATCATAGTGATGTCAGGTAAGGGGGGGCTTAAGCAGGCAGATAAAGCCTAGCTAATAGAGATAACATGAATCTGTAATTAAAGGTCTTTTTTAGTTAAGACAAGGAGCTGGCACTTGTTGGCCAAGCAGTCTGCGGCAGGACCCAAGACCTGAGCGTCCCGGAGAGTGTGTGCTTTCTCGCTGGAGCTTTTGGCTTCTTTTTGGAGTCATTTGGAATGAATTTATGAATATTTTCATCCTGACTGAGAGCTTGGACTGATTCCCGCTTCTCTGGCAGACATTCAGAGGTGAGTCTAATATATCATCAGTCTGTCAGTTTGGCTTTACTTTACCTTGGACTCTTCTGATGCATTTTTTATAGACTCGACATGTTCATTATTGATGTGTAATTTTGTGAGTCATACACAATGCATAATATATAATGTTTAATTTTGAGCTTTCTTTATTCATTTACATGCACTTTTAAATGTTTTATGTACCTAAAAAAAGCGAGGTTCACACATATCCTAGTCACTTCCATTCATTCTTGTCCCAGATTTCGTTGTCTATCAGTGGAATTATCTTGTGCCCTGAAGGAAGACCAGATAATGAATATGACCTACCCTAACACAATGCTGCTTGATTTAAGTCGTCAGCAGTTTTCCCTTAATTTATTCCTTTAATGGGATTATCCACATGCAAATCCATCCAGTTCAAGTCTGGGACTTGGATATGGCATCACTTATCATACACATGCCAAAAAGTGCACTTGGCTTGGAAATATGCCCAATGTTTGTTTTATAAACAAAGTTTAAGCCTCATATGATATTGTTCTGTATGCAAATCACCAAATGGCCTTGAATGCATGCTCTTAATGATATGAGTAGCAATGATGCCTACGCTGTAATTCCTGCTAGCATACGGTGTACATCTAGAAAGAAATGAAAATAATAGTAGATTTTGTGTCAGTGCTATTATTTTTTTATTTTAAGATACTGTCTGAAATAGGTTTTTTTTTTTAATGATCCAATTTTTTTATTGAAAGTTTTATTAATTTAATTTTAAAATTAAAAAGTTTTTGTTTTTCAAAATATGTCTGTACATGTTTTTATTACTTTTCTATTTGAATTATTTTAGCCCTATTTTATTGAATTGAATATTTATTATATATTTATATCTGTAATATTGTAAAATATGTATAAAGGTCCTGCCAACATCTTATTACTGTAATTTATAAAAATTAATGCGTTTCAATACTTTTAAAATCTTAGTTAAAAAAAATTTCTGAATTATGTTTATTTACGTTTTTTCCCCTAACATATAAATTTGAATTTACTAATTTCAGATCATTATAAGTAATTCTGTTGGATTAGCTCCAGATTTAGCTTTAGAACAGACTAATTTAACGTATAAGCACAAATATAATACTGTAAAGCTTCCTATCTCATTAAATACTAATTTAAATGAGAAATTTGGGAGGCGTGTACTCATATACAGTTGAAGTCAGAATTATTAGTCCCCCTGAATTATTAGCCCCCCTGTTTATTTTTTTCCTTAATTTCTGTTTAACGGAGAGAAGATTTTTTTCAACACATTTCTAAACATAATAGTTTTAATAACTCATTTCTAATAACTGATTTATTTTATCTTTGCCATGATGACAGTAAATAATATTTGACTAGATATTTTTCAAGACACTTCTATACAGCTTAAAGTGACATTTAAAGGCTTAACTAGGTTAATTAGGTTAACTAGGCAGGTTAGTGTAATTAGGCAAGTTATTGTATAATGATGGTTTGTTCTGTAGACAATCGAAAAAAAAAAAAATTAGCTTAAAGGGGCTAAATAAATTTGACCTTTATTCTAGCCCAAATAAAACAAATAAAACTTTCTCCAGAAGACAAAATATTATCAGACTTACTGTGAAAATTTCCTTGCTTTGTTAAACATAATTTGAGAAATATTTAAAAAAGGAAAAAAAATTACTGTAACTATTATATGTTTCTCCTGTATAAATTCTAATTTCTTATAGTTTAGGAGAATAAAAAAATTTTAACCTCAGTTCAAAAAAGGTCAACATTGTTAACCCCTAAAACAAAGCACTATTGTCCAGTCACTTGCTTAATTAACATAATTTGCCTAGTTAACCTAATTAACTTAGTTAATCCTTTAAATTGCACTTTAAGCTGAATACTAGTATCCCACAACTAGTAGGGTATTATTATCATCGTGGCAAAGCAAAATAAATTAGTTATTAAATCTATTATGTTTAAAAATGTGATGGAAACAGTGCTTGGGATAAATTGGAAAATAATTAAATATTCACAGGAGAGCTAATTAATAATTTTGCCTCCAACTAAATATATTGTCACCTTAGAATTATAAGGTTCTATCTGACATTTTTGTCAAAAATTAGTTATTGACATATTCTTATTAAATGACAACTTACTTACATTATTATTTACATTGCATTACTTTTTATTAAAAAAAACTAATGTTAAACACATATTGTTTGCTATGGAATGCAAAAACTTTGAAGCTTAATATCTCAAAATCATTCAGAATGCAGATAGAACCTTGTAATTCCAAAGTGACGATATATTAGACTATTAAAATGATCACAACACTTAAAAAAACAAGGTTATTTTAATAACAGTTCACTGAAAGATCTGCTCAAAACGAAAAAACGTTCTTCTGGCATATAATATATATATATATATATATATATATATATATATATTGATAAATAATATTACTAATATTACTGCGGCTGGAAGGGCATCTGCTGCATAAAACATATGCCAAAGTAATTGGCGGTTCACTCCGCTGTGGCGACCCCTGATAAAAGTGAGTGAGTGAAGAATATTAAATACACAAAAGTATTAAATTGGGACAAAATTATTTACGAACTTATTTACAAATATATCCATATATGACAATTATGGATAGGCAACATTATTCCTTCATTCCACAATAAACACCCTCTTGTGTGTATTAGGCAGATTTTAACACTGTTGATGGTTTGTCTGCCTGCACCACATTTACCACATAAACCGATTGTATCCCAGATTTATCTGCAAGGTGTTTTTAGGACATCTCTGGGGCTAATGGAGGCTAATAGGCTTAGCACTTAGGGTGTATTGTCCGGTATGCTTACAAGCAAGGTTTGCTGAGGGTAAAACTCTAAACTCTGGGATTACCTCCAACACATCCCGTTAAAGTGCTGTATAGTCAGGATTTAGCTAATAGGATCTGAGGGGGGAATAGGGGCCCTGAAGGTAGTTTGGGGGTTGGCGGACAGCAGGAGCGCTGCATGCGGGTCAGCAGATGTAGCAGGCAGACTGCTGGACTAACAGGAGGATTACAGCACTCAGATTAGAACGGCTCCTCGTAACCGGTAATACGCACACAGGCCGTCCCATGCGCAACACTGGAGATTTCATCCAGGAGTAAAGATCTGAAGCTTTACATATCTGGGACGTGCGATTATTGCAGGAATGGGAGGAGACATGCTCATGTAGCGTTGGGGAGGGACTACATTTAACAGTGCTACATCATTTAATGAGAAAATTATTTTAACTGTTAGAAATTGTGTAATTTTATTTTTCTGTAAAATTCTAGGATATTTTGAATAATATTAATTTGTTGCTTTGATGTGCAAGATGTCTCCTGATATTTAAAGGCTGTTTAGTTAAGCAATGCTAATCCGATGCTTTATATTTTAAGTTTAACTATTCAAATATGTGCTTTCAGAAAGAGTAAAGCTATTAAACTAACTCTTAATATGTCTTTAAATCTGTTTTAACCTCAAGGACAGTCCCAAAGTAAAAAGGAGTTGCTAAAGTCTGTTGTGGTGCCTGTGCTTTACAATTGAATTATTATAATCTTAATTCAAGTGATGAAGTAGTTCTGAAAATCTGTCATTCATCAGTGTTGAAAACTATTATAATTTATGTTTAAAAACAATTTATAAATTAAATTAAGTGATTAATTAAATTATAATTCATACAAGGGCATCACAGTGGCGCAGTGGGTAGCAATTCGCCTAACAGCAAGAAGGTCGCTGGTTCGAGCCTCGACTGGGTCAGTTAGCATTTCTCTGTGGAGTTTGCATGTTCTCCCTGTATTTGCGTGGGTTTCCTCCGGTGCTCCAGTTTCCCCCGCAAGTCCAACGACATGTGGTATAGGTGAATTGGGTAAGCTAAATTGTCCGTAGTGTATGTGTGTGAATGAGAGTGTATGGGTGTTTCCCAGTGATGGGTTGCGGCTGGAGGGGCATCCGCTGTGTAAAACATATGCTGAATAAGTTGGCGGTTCATTCTGCTGTGGCGACCCCAGATTAATAAAGGGACTAAGCCGAAAAGAAAATGAATGAATGAATAATTAGTACAATATAATGATACATATTACATAAATATTACAACAATTAGAGAAAATGGCTCAACCTTCTATCAATAACATTGTAACAAAATTATAATAGTATATTTATCATACCTGTCATGCTTTTTTCATGTTCTATTGTTGATTTGATTCTATAGTCAACCTTTTAAGTCACTCACTTTGTATATAAGCGTTTGCAACGGTAAATATATAAATATAATATAATATAGTTTTTATAATGTTATATATAGTTGAAGTCAGAATTATTAGCCCCTCTTAATTATTAGCCC
The DNA here is from genome assembly GCA_903798195.1 of Danio kyathit. Taxonomy (NCBI): domain Eukaryota; kingdom Metazoa; phylum Chordata; class Actinopteri; order Cypriniformes; family Danionidae; genus Danio; species Danio kyathit. Next base: position 83,549 of record CAIGQS010000155.1, read on the forward strand.
CCCTGTTCATTTTTTTCCCCAATTTCTGTTTAACAGAGAGAAGAATTTTCAACATATTTCTAAACATAATAGTTTTAATAACTCATTTCTACGCCCACACGGAATCTGCGCGCGCAGAATTCCTCAGATTTCCGAAGATTTTTAACCCGTCATTGTTTTTGTTTATTTACTTGTGTAAATGTGTGTAAATTTATATTTATTCAGCTTTTAAATTAATTTCAGTATAATTATTGACTAATATGAAAATATTCATATGATTTATTTACAATACAGTTTGTAAAGTAATATTTTCTGTCTTTTAGTATATATATTATATAAGAGACTTGCTTTGTTTACCAAATAAAGTGGATCTAATTAGATTTGCATTGTAAACATTAAATAAAATTTAAAAAGGTATTACTTTTTAGTTCATATATTAAGGTTTTAGTTATGATACTCCCGAAATCATTCCGCATAACTCCGCAGATTTTTTAACAAAATTCTGTGCAGAAATAGCAAAAAATGTCTGCAGATTCCGTCTGACCCTGGTCATTTCTAATAACGGATTTATTTGATCTTTGCCATGATGACAGTAAATAATATTTGACTAGATATTTTTCAAGACACTTCTATACAGCTTAAAGTGACATTTAAAGGCTTAACTAGGTTAATTAGGTTAACTAGGCAGGTTAGGGTAATTAGGCAAGTTATTGTATAACAATGGTTTGTTCTGTAGACTATCAAAAAATATATAGTTTAAAGGGGCTAATAATTTTGACCTTAAAATGTTTATTAAAAATTTTAAAACTGCTTTTATTCAAGCCGAAATAAAACAAATAAGACTTTCTCCAGAAGAAAAAATATTATCAAACATACTGTGAAAATTTCCTTGCACTGTTAAACATAATTTGGGAAATATTTATATAAGAAAAAAAAATTCAAAGGGGGGCTAATAATTCTGACTTCAACTGTACTTGCTTTTTGATTGCCTCTAAAATGTGCTAATATATCATAGGAAATAACTGGGAAAACCCTAAACTAATCAATTCCCAACGTCAAGCTGATCTTAACTGAATATTTCAAACTAGATACAAATATGTTGACAAACTGATAACAGCCTGTCCTTTTCTTTCAGTATCTGGATTTTCAGTCTCAGACTAACAGGAGAGACGTTACGGAAATATCTGACAACTGAGAGAAGATAAAGTAGAGGAGAAGAAACGAGCAGGTACTTCATTACACCATGATTCTTTGTAACTTTGACATTAGAGCTCATCCTTTAAATATTTTTACCTTAGTTGCATCATGTGTTGTTCGTTCACTGACCTGTCAAGAAAAAATCTTCAGTAGGCTATTAGATCGCAGGATCCAAAGGAATCGGTTGAGTCATTCATTTTCTTTCGGCTTAGTCTCTTTATTCATCAGGGGTCGCCACAGCGGAATGAACCGCCAACTTATCCAGCATATGTTTTACGCAGCGGATGCCCTTCCAGCTGCAACCCAGTACTGGGAAACATCCATACACACACATACACTACGGCAAATTTAGTTTATTCAATTCACATATACCACATGTCTTTAGACTGTGGGGGAAACCAGAGCACTAGGAGGAAAACCCACGCGAACACGGCGAGAACATGCAAACTCCACACAGAAATGCCAACTGACACAGCCGGGACTCGAACCAGCAATCTTTTTACTGCTTGGTGACAGTGCTAACCACTAAGCCACCGTGTCGACATCGGTTGAGTCTTGTGTCAATAATACAATGTTATTTTTCTCTCTGGTATTTCAGTAATGCCTAATAATATGTGCATAAAGCATCATGTTCCAACCAGTTTGTCAGTATGTGTATTACATAGTATAAGCTGGTTTGTGACCAATGATCATTGAGAGTGATCAATAAATGACTCGTCCATTTGGCTGATTCATCATGAGTCATGAGACTTATATTTCATATAAAACAGGCACATTTGTTAATGTAATGTGTTTGAGTTTGATTTTTTTTAGTAAGCAAAACAGCTTGTTATTATGATGCTTGTTATTACTGAGAATAAAATGTTAATATATTTTCTCTATCACACTGTAATTAACCCAGTTTAATTATAGAAGCTAAACGTGTAATAACTTTTGTTTAGTAACTTGTTATTTCGGCATATTAATTGCCATTTGTATAACCTGTGTTTTACTAAAAATACAATGGTTACTGGTTAAATCAACAATTGTTATATTAGTGAAATCAAGATTAATTTGTGGTTCCCATGGTATAACTGCAATGCCCTTTTTTATTTTAGTAAAACCATGGCTAATGTTCATAAGGGACTGGTTTATAGTGCAAAATTTACAGTTTATTGTACCTTGAAGTAGCACGTTCGCCTCACAGCAAGAAGGTCACTGGTTCGAGCCTCAACTGGGTCAGTTGGCATTTCTGTGTGGAGTTTGCATGTTCGCGTGGGTTTTCTCCGGGTGCTCTGGTTTCCCCCACAAGTCCAAAGACATGCGCTATAGGTGAATTGGGTAGGCTAAATTGTCCGTAGTGTATGTGTGTGAATAAGTTTGTATAGATGTTTCCCAGTGATGGGTTGCAGCTGGAAGGGCATCCGCAACCCATCATATGCTGGATAAGTTGGCGGTTCATTCCACTGTGGCGACCCTAGATTAATAAAAGGACTGAGCCGAAAAGAAAATGAATGAATGAATAAAGGTACTTTCGCACATTTACAGAAAAAAAAGTTTATTTACGCATCATAAATAATGCGAATAGAAGCTACTGCATTTCAATTGAAACTTGCTTCATGACCATTAAAGAAGTATGTTTGGTGTAGAATGAATCTGTGGGGTGTCATCATCAATTACTCATTCTCCACTTGTTTCAGACCTGTTTGAGTTTCTTTCAAAAAGGAAGATATACTAAAGACTGTTGGGAAAAGCAACCATACATATTTTTAGTTCCTATTATGGATGTCAGTGTCTGTTCCAACATTCTTCAGAATATCTTCTTTTGTGTTCAACAGAAGAAATTATATAGAACCAAGCTTAGAACCATTGAGTGTGAACAAATGATGAGGAAATGTTCATTTTTGGGTAAACTATTCCTTTAAAGGGTGTGTTTTGAATACTTAAAGGGACAGTCTACCAAAAATAATGTAATAAAACAATTCTGTCATAAATTTTACTTACCCTCATCATCTCATGACAAATCTGTTTCTTCGGCTGAACAAAAAAGATGGTATTTTTAAATGATGATAACCAGTTTCTATTCATTTTTGACCTCATTGTATTTTTGTCTACTGTATTTTTAATGTGTTCATGTGTATGTTGGTGCACAAAGTGTCATGACCCCACGTGAGCAGCTCAGGAAGATCACAGCACTGGGAGAGCAAGGTGCCCTTGATGAGAAGCACTGGTACAGACTGGTCAATGGCATGTCTGCTGGAGGTGAGAGCTCATCACAGTCCAGTAAACATTTTAACCACAGCTAAAGAAATGAAGAAACATGCTTCTATTACTGATGCCTTCATTTGTTCTCCTGTGTGTGAAGCAGAGTTGCGGCAGAGGCAGGAGCTCATGATGAGGAACCAGATGGCCATGGCTCCACAGATCCTGGCTCAGGGGCAGCAGAGACTGCAGGGTGTGCCCTCACAGTTCGATCCCCGCTTTATGGAAAGGTATGTTACAATCAGCTCCAAATGAGCCAAGATATAAAAATCAGAATGTAATACCACAAATGTTTTTTAAATTAATCCAGAGCCATTATTATTCTGTTGCATTTCTTCATTAAAAAAGTAGTACTTGTTTTTAATATTATTAATCATGTTATGAATATCATTTTACAATCTTTTTTTTAAATTGAACTTTTAAAATAGTTAAATCTATTAACAATAACTTTATTTAGGTACCCTGTAAACTCAAATACATTGTCAATTCTGCAACATATATACAGTCAAGCCCGAAATATTTCATACCTCTGGCAAATTCTGACTTAAAGTTATAAATTATGTATTTTTACCACAATCATGCCTATTGTACATCGTCTTATTATCTTTTGGGAGAAGCCTGTGTCATTTCCGGTCAAAACAAATTGCTGGTTGAATAAAAATAACATTAAATCTATCTTAAAATAGAAGTAGAGTTAAAGAAATAAAGTAAAAAAAATCATAAAATACAATCAGGAAGAATCATTTAAAATAGTAATTGTTCGATTCCACTCAAAAACACAGATTCCAAAAATACTGTTGCAACACAGGCTCATTGTAAAAAACGTACCCCCGTATACATTTCTGGAGAGCACGAATTATGTACTCAGAGGTACGTATGGCTGCATTTCATCTTTAAATTGAACGCTACAAGGTGGTATGACTCCGCCAACGTTTTCACCACTGTTTCTTTTCTACCAGCTGGCTGTTTACCTCCGTATGAACGGCTTTTTTGCTGTTACTAGTTTGCCGAGTAGCTTTGCCCGGTAGGACTTGAGACACAGAGAGCAGTTGACCATGACCAGGGATGTGCTAGGGTGGTCTTTAGGACGATTCTAAGGGCCTACACCATTTTGGGGCCCCCAGAGAAACTATTATGGCCCACCAGATGCCCCCAATTGTCTTAGGGCCCGGCACCCCTGACCACGACAACAGAGTTTGAGTCTGGCAAGGAACAGTTCCAGAAACAAAAGGCCAAAAAAAAAAATAGGTAAATAACAGGGTGAGAACGTGGTAAGATCTAAAAATGTGGTAAAAATTAGGCGGCCGTGAGGGCTTTTTTTTCTGGATTGCTTTTGACACTTTCGGTTGGGTTTAGGGAAGTGGGTTGGTGGGGTTATCGGTAGGTAGGTCGGTCAGTCAGTTACTCGACAACGGCCTCTAGTGGATTATTCGAGAACAGCAGGCATTAATGGCACTCGCGATAGAAATTTGAGATCTGAAAAAGCATACACAGCGGCCTCTGGTGGATTCATAAAAACCACTGCAAAAAAAAGTAGCTCCTGAGACGTATTTTGCACTGTCCAGAAATGTATACAGGGATATGTATCAATAATGAGCCTGGGTTGTGAGTTGCGCATGCCGCTTCATGCACAGATTTTATATATTGTTATTCAGCATATTGTTATTTACACAAACTACTGTAATTTTGCACACATTTTTTTATATATCTCACTGTTTATCTCTCTTGTTTATATTTATGGTTGTTTCTATTTTGCCAATCCTTGTGAGCTTCGACACACTCATTGATTGTTTTTAAATAATGTCAGTAAAGATCTATTTTGTGGTACTTTACTCATAAATTAATGTTTTTGATTTTCAGAGAACTGGTGCCGCCCGCTGACATGGTATCAGCTGATGCTAGACAGATTCACATGGGCGCCCACCTCGGCCAACAGCTGCCCCCAAACTCCAACGTTATTCCAGGCAGAGGATATCCCGGCACAGGTTACAACTGAATTACATACAGGCTCATAACAGAAAAGACTCGCTGAGGAACAACCATCTAACTGCATTAATTCATTCATTTTTAGGTTACAACTTCCTTCCAACTGAAAGCATGGAGACAGTTGCCAGGCGACAAGAGTTAATTCACAAACAGAACATAGCCAGGTACATTTTAATCTATTTGTTACCAACACCGATTCATAGTTTGCTTTTAATAATAAGTAATAAGTACATTTTATTTTTAGGATGGAGATGAATGCTATCCTGCACCAAAAAGAATTGGAAAACGCCCACCAAAAGGGTCTTATTAGTATCGAGAATCCCATGATGTACCAGGGCATCCAACCCAATCCAATGGCCTTCAGGGGCCGTCAGAGACTCCCGGACGGTCACGATGTGTTCGTCCACCGCACCGCTCTCGAAGACCTGCACGCCAACAGTCTCCTCATGTCAAGCCCTTACCCACCCATCAGCACACTGCAAAGGGAGCGAGGGCGCAGGACAGGCCGGAGGACCACCAATCACAAGAGCTCAGACAGCAACATCACTCTCCCCAAGGGCCAATCAGAAGAGAAGAACATCGAGCAGAGTCCAGGAGCAACTTCGGGAGAAGAGAAAGAAGCTGAAGGAAAAGGAAGTGACGCCACCAGCAGCAAACCACACCAAACCAAAGCCGAAACAGAGCTGTCTTCCGGTGGCAGTAGGAAGGGTTTTAAAGAAGGAGAGCCTGGGATTCGCAAGGCGTGCATTAGTGGACAGGAGGGATGCGCAGAAGTCAGCAACTGCAATGCAAGCACCAGTGATAAAGACATGTCCAACCCGTGCTCAGCTTTCCAGGACAAGTTTCTGTACCCGTCTGCCTCTGGTCCACTGACAGGAATGCCCTACATGCTCCCTGTGCCAGGAAACGGACTTCTGCCACTTGGTGTGTTTGTTAGTTTCACTCTGTGGTCGTTTTAGTGTTATTTTACTATTATTTCTATACTATTTTGCCATACAAAGGCAGAGTGCAGTATTTATGTAGACACTAAAACTGAACAAAATGCCTGTAATGTTTTTACACCAGCGTGCATTTTGTTTTGACAGTAATTTTTACACCAAATTGAACCAGGAGACTTTGTCACAAGGCATCACAGATGTTTTAGGTTTTACTCAGTTTTGAGAAAATGTAGTTACAGCACTTTGCCTTTGTAGGGCAGTATTGTGTGATACATTTATGGGGAAAAAAATAGACCACTTGAAAATTCTCTGTTCCTCTGGATTTACTGAGTTTATTGGGTATGGGTAGGCGCGTATTTAGGGATTTTGGGGTCCTAAGCAATTCCAGCCATGGGGTCCGAAATTTCTAAAATGCACCTTTTGAACTTTAATTTATTTTTAATTGATTTATTTTGCGGTTCCTATTCTTATATCACTCAATCTCCTTTTCTACATTTTATCTTAATTCAAAATAATAATAATAACATGTAAAGCATCTTGTAAAACCTTTTAAATGATTTGTTTTTGTTTTTAAATGGATTCACAACAAAAAATATATATTTCGTTGTTAAAACTAAATCTTTACCTAATTTGACTGTTGGACTGCTCCATGGTTGAGGGTGGGGAACTTATTTTAATTTAATTTTAACTGACCCTGGTTATATTTTAGTTAACCCTCCTGTTGGCTTACAGGTCAAAATGATGAGGGTATAATTTTAACAGCAGAAAAAAACCTAAACACTGATTTTTCATCTCAAAATTTAAAATGACCCTAAAATTAGAAAAATATGTCATTTTCTATTTTCATATTTTCATGAAGGCTGAACACATTTAGGGTACAATGGTTCTCCTTCGGGTCAATTTCTTTACACCACAAAACACACACACACACACACACACACACACACACACACACACACACACACACACACACACACACACACACACACACACAATAAGAATGCTCTACTTTAAATTAAATAAATACTATCTATTTAAACTTATTTTTTAGACCCTCATCATACAAAATATGATATATATAATTTATAGGTATAATTTATACTTTTAGGTATTTATTTGCCCTCAGATCTCCTGGGGCCATAAGCAGCCGCTTACCTTGCTTATTGGTTAAATCCGCCCCTGGGTATGGGTTTGAGTAAAAAGTTGATATTTGTTTTATTCTTTAAAAGTCTGACACTATTTCTTCAGAATTCAAATATAAATAATTTCATTTAGAGCATTTTTTTATTACAAACTGTCAGAAAAACAACTGTTTCCATTTGTTGTGACTGAAAATCATGGTTATTTCAGCAAATATTGATATCTAAGTGAAAAACTTTTATATTGTGTTGTCTAAAATAAATATTAAAAAGTGCTCTAAATGACATGTTATCTGTAGTTTACAGAACAAAAAAACACATTATTGCTTAAAATATACTGTAAGTTGTGAACACAGAAAAACTGAGAATATTTTATACAGTTGAAGTCAAAATTATTAGCCCTGCTGTGATTTTTTGTTTTTGTTTTTGTTTTTTTTAATATTTCACAAAATGATGTTTAACAGAGCAAGGAACTTTTCACAGTAATTCCTATAATATTTTTTCTTCTGGAGAAAGTCTTATTTGTTTTATTTCAGCTGGAATAAAAGCAATTTTTTTATTTTTTTTAAGAACCATTTTTGGGTCAATATTATTAGCTCCTTAAGAAATATTTTTTCAGTTGTCTACAGAACAAACCACTGTTACACAATGACTTGCCTAATTACACTAACTTGCCTAATTGACCTAGTTACTCCATTAAATAGTACAATAAGCTGAATACTAGCATCAAAGATAAAATAAATCAGTTGTTATAAATGTGTTATTAAAACTATTGTCTAGAAATTTGTAAAAAAAAGAATATATATATATATATATATATATATATATATATATATATATATATATATATATATATATATATATATATATATATATATATATATATATATATATATATATATATATATATATTTGTTAAACAGAAATTGAGGAGAAAATATATGGGGGCTAATATTTCTGGCTTTAACTGTATATATTTTGGATGCATTTGTGAGTTCATAACTGGCTGTGTAAAATAGACAAACAGTTTAAATTTCAATACTGAAATATCAATCAGTGTATCCCTGAATCGAATCAAATCGTTTTCGGTTATTATGGTGTCTGCAAATATTATTCCTGGCTATATACATCAAGTATCTAGAACTTTAGAGCATAGGTCTCTAATTGGATTCCTGGAGGGCCGCAGTTCTGCATAGTTTTGCTCCAATCCTAATTAAACACAGATTATCCAAATAATCAAGGTGTTCAAGAATTCTAGAGACTATTAAGCAGATGTGAGTTGGAGGTGGTTAAAGCTAAATTATGAGAGCTGCGGCCCTCCAGGAATTGAGTTTGAGACCACTGATTTAAAGCTTTCTTTCAACTTTACTTTTTACATGTTTAGTAGTGTCAATTAAATTAATTTGTACTTATTTTAGGAAATCTTAAAATTATTACAGTATAATATGTGCTATTTTTTTATGTGCTAATTTTTGTTTTTGTTTTGTTATCAACTAGGGCCTCCTAATATGTTTCTCAATGGGGAAGAGATGTCTTCATCAGAAGATATCCGCAAGTGGACAGTTGATGACGTCTACAGCTTTATCAGTGAAATACCAAGCTGTGCAGAATATGCACAGGTAACACAAATCTAAAATGACAACATGAAATTATAACTTCATAGGTTTTTTTCAGTCTTTCTCATTGCTTTTGTGTCATCCATGGCAGACGTTCAAAGAGCACATGATTGATGGAGAGACGTTGCCTCTTCTTACAGAGGATCATCTTCTGGATACACTTGGGCTAAAGCTAGGACCTGCGCTCAAGATACGTTCACAGGTATTCACAACGTTTCCAAACTCATTTTTCTATGAATAAATTCTGCTTGTCGGTTACTGTTTCCAAGTCTCTACACATCTGATCAGAGAAAACTCTCCCAATATATGTGTCATATCACACATTAAAGTGAATCTTTTTCAAAATCTTAGTGCACACAACTGTACATCCCAGACACCATTAATTTAACAATTTACAAAAATGAACTGCTGTCTTGCCATCTAAGATTTGGCATTAGATATAAACATTACAATCATACCTGCGTACCAAATCGCATACTTATGCACTATTCTACACCATTTTGTAGTATAAATAGTGTAAGTAGTACGTTCACACTAAAAACTCTAAAAATAACAAGTGTACTTTAATTACCCGGATGACGGACTTATTCAGCCTTTAAAACAAAGTGTGGATTGAAGGACACTTCACGCACTCAACGGCCGCTGCTTTTCTCATGCAGCGGAAGGGACAAGGCTATCGGGCGCTCATGTTGGATTACTTTATTTATTTTGGAGTGTGAAAGCAAAATTCTCCTACGAGAGTGATTATAGCGCCTCCTGATGGTGAATGCGGTTATACTCATGGCAGGTATTATTTGGTAGTTTGGTCATTTATTTCACTAATTTGGCAACCGTTTCCGCTTAGTACAAAAACGTTTGTGTTCCATTTGGGGCGACACTACATACATATACTATGCTGTTGAGTGTGTAAGTGCATAAGTACATAGTGCATAAGTGCATAGTGTGACATTTGTGACGCAGCTCATGATTTTCAATAGTATTACAGTTGTATTATATAATAGTATTTGTGTGCGACATGGTGGCTCTGTGGTTAGCACTGTCGCCTCACAGCAAGAAGGTTGCTGGTTCGAGTCCCGGCTGTGCCAGGAGGCGTTTCTGTGTGGAGTTTGCATGTTCTCTCTGTGTTTGCATGGGTTTCCACAATCCAAAAGTGAACTGGATAAACTAAATTGGCTGTAGTGTGTGTGTGAATGAGTGTGTATGGGTGTTTCCCAGTACGGGGTTGCAGCTGGAAGGGCATCCGCTGCGTAAAACATATGCTGGATAAGTTTAATTCCACTGCGGCGACCTCTGAAGTAGAGACTATGCCGAAGGAAAATGAATGAATAATAGTATACACTTTTGGCATCTGATAGTGCATTTGGACCTGGATATTGACATCAGACAACTGGATGCTTGAAATCAGACCCTTGTGGTGTCCTTGAATTCTGTATACACCGCTCGCCCTTCGGGTCAAAACTGACCCATCTTCACAAAACCTCTACAATAAAGCAGATCAATTTTCAATTCCTAAAACTATCTTGCATGAAAAAACAACCTCATCTTCATCAAAAACTCTGTGAATGTTTAGGTTTTTCCTTATTGGTGTAGAGTTTTTCATCAATGTTTAATTAGTGAAAAACACTCATTCTCGACTAAAGTGAAGGGTATATTTTCTCATGATAAATGTACCTGCTTTCCCAGAGATGGGTTGCGGCTGGAAGGGCATCCGCTGCGTAAAAACGTGCTGGATAAGTTGGCGGTTTATTCCGCTGTGCCGACCCCGGATTAATAAAGGGACTAAGCCAAAATGAAAATTAATTAATGAATGAAATGTACCTCCATAAGTGTAAAATGTTTTTAGCAAGACAATATTGGTTCAATTTAAACCAGAGGATTCTTATTGTGTGTGTGTTTTGTGGTGTAAAGAAATTGACCCGAACAAGAACCGTTGTACCCTAAATGTGTTCACCCTTAATGAAAATATGAAAATAGAAAATTACTTTTTTTTTATTTTTTTTTTTAGGGTCATTTTAGAAAAAAGTCACTAAATTTCAAGATGGAAAAACATTGTTTAGGTTTTTTCTGCTGTTAAAATGATGCCCTCATCCAACAGGAGGGTTAACTAAAATATAACCAGGGTCAGTTAAAATTAAATTAGATTAAAATTAAATGAAATTGCGTCAGTTAATATTAAATGAAAGTGAACAATTCACCCAAAACTAGTCTGTCATCCTTTACAAACCCTTCACTTGTCAAAAACTTTCTTCTGTTGAACACAAAAGCTAAAACCAGCCACCATTGACATCCATAGTATTTGATTTTAGTTCTGTGGAAGTCAATGGATACAGCTTTCTTCAAAACATCTTCTTTTGTGTTTAACAGAAGAAAGAATCTCATAAAGGTTTGGAAACACTTGAAGGTGAGTAAATAGTTATTTATTTGCATTTGGGGGAAATATTCCTTTAAGTAAAAATTCCAATAAAATGAACACACATATCTACATTGCTCAGCATAAATGAATACACCCCATTTTGAAAATGAATATTGTTATCCATTTCTCAGTGAATATGGGTATTGGTGCATTTAAACAAAACAGATTTATTAAACAGATATATTTATGAAAATAATATAGTAGTCACAGAACATCTTTTGAAATGGAAAGATAATACAATTAAATTCAAGCAAAATATTGCAAAGAAAACTTACAAACATTTCAACATATTTGTATATATTTTTTGGTTCTCTTGATTTTTGCTATTTTTTTAAATTGTATTTAATATTTTTCCCTAACATATACATTTGGGCTACTCATTTTTATACCATTATTGTAAGTTATTTTGTTAGATAAGCTCAAGATTTGGCTTCAGTACTGACTGATCTAATGTATATGCACAAATATAATATTGTAAAGCTTCCTATAAAATAAGAGATTTGTGAGGGGTGTACTCATATACGGTTCTAATCTCCAAATAGCCTCTTTAAAAAGATTGAAGATGATTGAAGAATAACCTTGAACTCTCCTCCTGTGTTTTCAGCTGTCCCGGCGGCTGGGTAACATGTTTTACAACATGATGAATATGCCGCTGCCCGTCTCTGGCCTTCAGCCTCCACCAGAGAAGAGTGTGGACCGATCATCTGATATCAGCTCTCCGCTCAACTGCAACAGTGTGGAGATGCTCAGCAGCCCCAGAGACACTGACGCTCTTAAAGCTGCAGAGCCTGTGAGTGAAGCTGACAACCCCTCGCCGAGCCAGATGAGCGAGACCACCTAAACTACTGGACATATACCTCAAGATCATCCACTGACCCCTACTGCATTACTACATACTGGATTATATTTATAGTATATATTTTTAAATATCCATCACAAATGTAACAAGTTATGCAATAGGGACTCCAAAAAGTTGATAGACTGTTAAATGCTGGATTTTTCTACATATGTATATTTTGTAATAAGTTAGTCAGCTATTATAAATCAGTTTTTGTCCTTGTCATTATAGCCTTTTATATTGTACAAAAAAATATTTTGGTTTTTACTTGAATTATTATCTAATGTCATGTGTGCTATGAAGGAAATAAATTATTACTCATTGTTTTTTTTGTTTGGTTTCATTGTTTTTAAATATTTATGCAACATTTTACACTCTAAAATTGCTATATATATGAGCAATATCACACTCGTAGCAGTGCGATATGGCTGTATATCAGCACTGGTGGGAGGCGTGTGTTGGCTCAAGGCCGCAAGCTAATTGCCTTAGTGTCCCATATACAGTCATGACGCACTGCTACGAGTGTGAAATTGTGTTTATACAACAGTTTGACGGCATAATCTACAACATACATAAGAGAGAGATGAACTTAGAATGTCACTTACCTGTTCTGTAATGATTTGTTCAGCTGTAGTTTGAAACTTATGCTGTTTTTCTCCCCTAAGGACTTATTATGCAGTCTCTGTCGCCATCTTGTGGCGGAACATCAACCGTCTGCTCTGCTCAGTATGACAGGCTTGCCGCCAACGCGCTGAATCTCAGAAATTATAAATATTTAAAGTAGGCACGATTCTTGTAAATAATCTGCGTAGTTGCAACTACACAATTCTACACAATCTAAACCAGGGGTCTCAAACTGCCGGCCAGCAGGCCACTTATGACCCGCCCTCCTCCCTCCGGCCCGCAATGAGATTCGATTCGCAATCACCTCTCCAGTCCCCACTCTTCAGTTCACGATAGTCTTAAAAATATATATATATATAATATATATGTTTAGATTTAGGGCACAACAGTGGTGCAGTAGGTAGTGCTGTCGCCTCAGAGCAAGAAGGTCGCTGGTTGAGCCTCAGCTGGGTCAGTTGGCATTTCTGTGTGGAGTTTGCATGTTCTCCCTGCGTTCGCGTGGGTTTCCTCTGGGTGCTCTGTTTTCCCCCACAAGTCCAAAGACATGCGGGACAGGTGAATTGGGTAAGCTAAATTGTCCGTAGTGTATGTGTGTGAATGAGAGTGTATGGGTGTTTCCCAGTGATGGGTTGCAGCTGGAAGGGCAGCCACTGTGTAAAACATATGCTGGATAAGTTGGCGGTTCATTCCGCTGTGGCGACCCCAGATTAAAAAAGGGACTCAGTCAGCTGAAAAGAAAATAGATGAATGAATGAGCTTTATTTTACATGCTTAGGAGATAAGTCGTTTTCGGCACAATGCCTTCTTCAGCGCACTGACAGACCGAAACATCTGTGTTTTGTATCTCCTAAGAATGTAAAATAAAACTATATAAAGTAATTATTTATTGAGTGTGAATAATATGGCCTTCTGAACAATATTATTAACTAGATTAACGCACTAAAAAATGTAAAACCCTTCAGCGTGCAGTGCAAACTTCATTATTGAACGTGAATCTACTTAGATGCCTGATTGTGTGGTTTATATGTATATGCATTTAGCTATAACGTCACACTTTTTTTGTTATTAATACAGAAGTACTCTTCCCATATAATAAATGAATAATGGCAGGGTTGATAAATAAAGTCAACATAAAATATTGATGGGAAATTGTATTAACTATAGGCATAACACGTTCCTGATAACAATTGATTTACTTTACTTTAGATTTGGGTTATCTATATAAATCCATTTTGTTCAAATGTTATTTATTTGCTAAGTTTTATTTAGTTAGCTATGTTAATGACAAAATTATGACCTTTGTTCCGTTATGTTGCCTATGATATTTTGTGTGCCTCACCTGCTCTTCAGATGGCAGTATTCATTCACTCACTTCATCTGTACATCGGCGAAGAGAAGAAGCAAATATCGCGAGAGTTCCCTCTTCACTCTGTTCGTGACCACGTCAAGGGAACCCAGAAGTTAGAAATCATGGCGGAGCGCAGGCGACACAAGAAGCGAATTCAGGTACCAGATTCAGATAACATATGTTATCGAAAGCTTAATGTTTGGTCCCCGTTTGACATTGAGAGATTTTTCGAGCTGGTGTTTGTTCGGCACGACATTACGGTTGTACTTTGATCCGTTATTTTTGCACCGCTCTCTCATATAACGTTAGGGGAGGTGGATTATTTATCAGTGCTGGCGCATTTCCCCCCCGCTTCACTTCGGCATTCCATTGTCAGGAGTTTAAACATCTATACGCTGTTTCTGTGGGTGTAATGTGAGCATGACCTGGTTTTGTTGTGTCTCCCGGTGAAGTGTGTGTGTGTGAGTGTGTGTGTGTGGCGGCTCAGCTGATGGAGTTGGCCATCTTGGCTCAGTACAGACTGTTCGCTTTGCAGACTGTTCCCTTTAACCAGCTGTTGTCTCTTCTGATTCACGAATTCCAGCAAATAGCACTCATAATCCATCACTTATCAATAATTGCACAATTGCCACATTTAAATCGTTTTGCTTTATAGTTGGGTACATTTCACCACCAAAATAAAAAGTCATTATTTACTCATGTATGTTGTTTCATGCTAATAAGATTGTTTTTGCGATAAATACACAAGTTCTTAATTGGCATAGTCACTATATACTTAAATTCTATAAATACACTGCAATATAAGAACTGTGACTGGTGGTCAGACCACAATTTTTAATCTAATATGTAGTTTTCAGTCAGAAAAGCTTGTACGTTTCAAACAATTGAATACAGACAGGTTTTTTGCAGGTGGTGTATTATCAATTTAAAGCCATTCTTCATTATGTGTAGCATCTTTAAATTGAGGTAAAGCTGGTTTTATTTTTGCACATTCTGACTTTCTCCTTATACAATTTCAGAAAAGTATTCTTTGCAAGTTCTAAATAGTGAACTCATATTAGCCACTAATGACAAATAAATGTAGATGTTGTTTTGAAGTCATACATGCATGTAAATATTTAAAGTACCATGGTAAACAGTGTAGAGACCATGTCACAACCAGGCATGGGACGATAACCGTTTTCAAGGTTTACCGCGGTTTGGCAAAAGTCAAGGTTTTAAAACTGACAAAATTTTCTGTTATATCGTTCCTACAGTAAATGCAAGTTTTTTTTTTTGTTTTTTTTTAGGACAACAGTATCTTCAGTAGGGTTCGGTTGATAGACGATGCCATTGTCCATCGCCGATAGACATTACGATGTTGAACCGGTGTCATGAGAAATCGAGTCTCACCTGCAATCGAGTCCGCCTAGTACCCCAATAGATCGTCTGCGTTGAATGCCTGATCAAAAGTGCTTTTTATAGTCTATTCTCAGTCTTGAGATTTTAATAAGACTTATATTAGTAACATTGTTATCAGTAACTACAAGTTAAAGACACACAAAATTAAAATAATTAAAACGTTTGTAAACATTTAATGATGTCTTATTGATGTTATGTATTTATAAGTAACATATATTTACATAAGAAGTAGTAGCATGTTGTAGGCCTGTGTCTAGTCACAAGTTGTCACTGAACGAATGTGCAAATATAAAACCAAAATTCCCTTAACCATTTTTAACATGTTAATCGAATACATATGGATCTTTAATTGAATAACAACTTGATCATTTGGGGTCCTCGTTGTAAGAATGGATTTCTAATTCTATAAAAACGTTCTCTGGGTCATTTGGTTTTGAGCCATGGTGTCGCAGTGTGTTCCAGTAATAAATGTGTTATGTAAGAACAGTGGGTTTTTGAGTAATGACGTGTTGTCTTGATAAGAGAGAGTACTTCTTGCTGATCATTTCAGCATGTTTGTTAGTTTTTGCTGTTATGCAACAGGTTGAAATCCACTGTCATTACTGGTCTGCTTTCTTCCAGTGTATAAACATTTGTCTTAAAGGCCAAGTACAGACTAAAAGTATTCCCACTCTGAGTGATAATTAAGAAATCTTGCATCATTCTTACTTCGAAAAAATCAGTAGGAAAATGAAATCAAGTATTTAAGACTTGATAAGGTTCCCAGTCTAAAACAAACAAATACACCTCAATTAATTTTTTTGTAAAGATGACAATTATGCCAAGTGTTTAATGGATGTGGTGAAAAGAGAAATGTTTCTGGGAATATTCTCTCACTTATAGGTCATCCAAGATGTAGATAAAAAATATAATTCCTTCAGTAGAAGAAGTTTTTTAGCTGAAACTCTGATCTTTGACTGTTTATATAATGCAAGTCAATGACTAGCAGCACTTTGAGAGTCAAAAAACATGTACCGGCAAAACAAAATAAATACCTGTGGCTCTTGGTGATACACTGAGGTCTCATAAAGCAAAACGATCAGACAGTGTGTGCAAGAAACTGAATATTATTTAAAACATCTTTACCTTTAATACACAGCCCTATTAAATAGTTTCCGAGTTTGTTCACTAAACTCTGGAGCTTTCTAGCTCAAAATGTCGTATATTAGAGAAGGACGTCATTTTTTTTTCATTATAGCTGGATGCTGCAAGTGAGATTTGTGCAAAAAAACAAAACAAATATATGCATGCAAGGTTTTAGTCCAGTTTGGTTTGCATCTACAATGGGGTACAATTTCTTATTCCTGCATGCTTTTAAAATTTCTCATATTCAAAAAACATGCAATTGAAGCACTGTAATCCAGACTCAACATTGCATATTCTGCGATGTGACTATTGCGAAAGATCACGTTGAGATATCGATGCTGAAACGATATTTTGTGCAGTCCTAATCTGTGATATTACTTGACAATAAAGTAAATCCTAGCAATACCTTGTGCTTTCTTGGTGTTTTATATGGGAGCTATAATTGCTTTTGGAATGTAAGATGTGTTTTTAGCCAAATGAGTGACATTCAATAGGCTTATGATAATATTAAATTTTCTTTTTGCAAAGCATTGCTGATGCTTTTGTGATGATATATCGTGTTATTTTAACAGGTATAATAACAAAAAGTTGCATTGCTTTATTGTGCATGCATGATAAGAGTAAATGTTTTAAAAACATTTACTTGCAAAAGGGTTATAAAGCACACTATATAACAATTTACTCTAAAGTCACATTAGTGAATACCCTAAAATCTAGAGTGAGAAACATTTAGTTATAATGTTAATGTTAGATACAAAATTGTATTAATTAATAACTCCATTTAATAAAACAATTACCACTTTAGTTTTTAGTCAGTTATTGGGCTTTAAGGAAATAACATCACCTTAGATTAATAAATGCGTTTGTAGTTTTCATCGTGAGTTCAGTTAAATTAGGATATTTAAACAAATAGAGTATTATTGTAAAGTGTTAACAAAGCCCTTTAATTAGTCAGTTCATTTTCAATCAATATCTTGTGCCTGGCATTGTCCAGATTAAGATTTAAAATAACCTATTAAGTCTTCATCTATTTGGTGCTGTAATAAACAGCGCAATCACATTTTATATGAATGTGATTATTATTAAAGGAAACTAAAAGTTTAAATAAGAATCATTAGATCATTATTACAATAACAATCATCAACAATTACAAATTTATCGTTGATGAGAAATATGTGATGATAAAACTAGAGAAAAAAAAAAGTAAAATATATGAAAAAACATACAAACGTTGATAGACCTCATTATACAACAAAAATATTGTGTTTACCTCAGACATTTGCGGAGGCTGTGAATTAAAGGTGATAATGTAAATAATGTTCAGTCAGTGTCATGTTCAGACTGATTGTTTGGCTTCATAAGATTTTAACATGTCCCCTGGAGCCATATTTTAATTTTACTCTATAAGTGATTGTAGACATTGACTTGCATTTTCTAAATTACCAAGGACTGGATTCAGCTAAAAATGGTCTTTAGTTACCTATATCTTACATTTCAGGAGGGTGAGTAAATTAAAAGCTAATTTATTTTAAATAAATAATACTGCATTTTCATTTATTCACCCTTTTGTCATTTCAAATATTCTTTTGAAAATATATTGAAAAATATCTAATATTGGGGCCACGACATTCTTCAAAACAAGGTGAACAAACCCCTCATGCTGTTTATCTAAAGCACACAGCATGTCTAATGTAAGACCACAAAATCCTAGCTGATAACAAGCCCAGGGTCTCATGCAGTTCAAGACAAAATTGGACAATATTATCAATAAACACATGGCTGATTTCCTTTACAAAATCCAGAGGAATATTAGGCAAACTTCCAGTCACTCCACAGTCCAAACCCAGACAAACACCATGTTTATATTGTGTTCATTTAACATGTCTTTGAATATGAGTCATGTGGGAGACATTCTGACCAAATAGAGTATGACTGAAGGATTGTGGAGCCTGAAAACAGCCTCATAATAAGACCTCCAGCTTAAGAGTGTAGTTACGCCTGGCAGTCATTCATTACTCCTCTGAATGATGTCTCTGTCGACTGGTTTTTGTATCGTGTGGTTATAGAGTATTAAGACATGATTTTTAGTTTAATACAGCGGGTCGGTAAGAGCGCAGAGAGTTTGTATGGAAATGGTCGTTTCAGTGTGATATGGATTACACAGTCACAGCTCATCAGTGTGTGGAGAGCTGAGGCCTTTAATGAGTTCACATTCATCGAGTAGATGAGGACAAGGCCAGATGTCAAAGCTGTTCACAGGGGTTTAGC
This sequence comes from Danio kyathit, assembly GCA_903798195.1. Lineage (NCBI taxonomy): Eukaryota > Metazoa > Chordata > Actinopteri > Cypriniformes > Danionidae > Danio > Danio kyathit. The sequence continues at coordinate 102,662 of CAIGQS010000155.1, forward strand.
TGAAGTCCTGCTCTGCTATTCACCTGGATTCTCCTGGATGTAATCGTTCCCTGGATTTAAAGGCTGTAGCCAAAGCGACAAACCAGGATTTGTTGGAGATATCTGTTTGTTTTTGGTTTTGTCACAAATATAAGTCTTGGTTGCACGGTTTACCGGTACTATGGTAGTATTGTGATACCATGGCTCCAAAATACTGGTGGTGCCACTATAGTTTGTAAATGGTAGTATCGTAACGGTCTGTCTACAATACATAATGTTGCATGTGGGAAAGTCACTAAAATGCTCACCCTTTTGTTTTAATAGTCTGTGGAGCGCTTTAAGGTTGCAAACTGTGTAGAATTCAAGCATTTTATGGTAGCCATTGCACGTTTTCTGACACTTTAGTTCAAATCTGAATCAGTTCATTTCTGCTCCTGTCAATATGATTTAGTAGCTACAACGACTGCGACAGTCTCTTAAAAAGAGCAATTCACAAAGGGAAATTTTGAATTACTTGATAGGACTGAAAAAAAAAACAATAGATACTGGAAACATTAAACTGAATTTTTGACCACTTCATAAAGCCTAACTTGGTTGAAAAAAATGCTCTTTTTGTAACAAATTTCATTTGCTATAATTTGTATCTTTATTTTTATGTATTTGTTGTTGATACAAATACATTTTAGGTGAAGTGACGTGCAAATACTTTTTTTCAATAATAAGGGAATCATTAATTCAATTCAAGTAGGCTGTTATAACATGTAAAATATAGTATTTCTGACATCTTTATTTCATGGATTTGAGTTATGAATTACAGTATCGTAATACTACTTGGTATCACGATACTTCAGCTGGTATAGTATCGTAACATGAATTAATGGTATCGCGACAACCCTAGTCTTAGTGTAATGTTGAGGTCTTTAAATCATTCTCTGCCTAAAAGAGATGGAGTAAATACCTCTGTTTATTGATATGATTATGACTGATTATTAGTGTCATGGCCACTAATAAAGAAAACGAAGAAACCCAAAGGCATAATTTAACCCAAAATTTTAATTTACTCGCCATTTACTTGACATTGTTGACTTGCATAGTAGAATAATACAATGCAAAACAATGAATTGTTTAATACTGTAAAATACTGTGTGTGTGTGTGTGTTTTGGTGAACTATTCTTTTAAAATTTTGTGGTATATTGATGTACTTTTTTATAAACTGTTATAAGGCAATACCTTTTATAATCTTTGTTTATTTATTTATTTTGACATTCTATTTATTTTAACTCTCAACACCTGTCCACGGCAGGCTTGACCTAAAGTGAAAATAAAATAGATACATATACACAACATTATAATTCTTTACATAAAATTGCTATAAGGCAAAAGCAAAGGTGGCATGATCAAACAAACTAATAGTAGACTATTTGTGCAAACACTGCTGTTTTGTTTTTAACCACTTTTTAGGAACACTATACTACAAACATTTACATTACTTTCTAATTTTAGGCTAACGGGTAAATCAATCCCCAATTTGGGTCCCTTAACAGAAAAAAATGATTAACCAAAAGAATCTTGTGTCACGACGCTCATTTGTCGCTTACGACTCCCCACCACACCCTACGTCAAGGAAAGTTTTAAGAGCTGTCACAGAATTGTCGCCACGGCTTACAGATCATTGAACTGGAGCTTGAATTAAATTAAAATCAGCTTGAAACCTGAAATAAATCGTAAATCAAATTGCAATTGCAATATCTGTGAAAAAAATCGCAATTAGATATTTTCCCTAAATCGCACAGCCCTACTAAAAAGGTTATGTTTACTTAAAATCTCACAAGGATCCCATCAAATAGGCTTTAAATCCATAATTTTGCCTTGTTTACATATTAACTCAATAGGCTTTAATAGGGTTAAAGAGACTTGTGACCATGATGTAATACAATATGACAAGTGTGAAAATATGATTGTGTGCATGGATCTTTTTGCAGTTCGATATGGTAAAAATCTTCTAATAAAATGAAAACAATTTGGACTTGGCTTGACCTTCTTACACATATTTTTAACAAGACTATCAAATTTTAAATTTGTGTCTAGAGTTATACCAAGATACTTGAATTTGTACACTTCTTCAATAGATTTATCTTTAATAATCATCAGTCATTTTTAATCATTTTTGTTATTGTCAGTGTTAAAGGGACCCATAAATGCAATTTCTCCATATCATTTACTCACACTCAAGTGGTTTTAAACATTTTATGAATTTCTTACCTCTGTTGAACACAGAAGAATATATTCTTAATTGAAGATTGTTTTAAAAAACATTAATAGTTGAAACAAATAATGCTATAAAAGAGAGAAGTTGTATTTTCCCCAGCATTCATCATTTGTGTTCAACAGAAGACAGAACAAGTGATGAAAGTTCACCCAAAAATGAAAATTCTATCTATACCTTTAAAAACATTTGAATAATAGAAACTGTGATCTAGTATCATTCAAAAATATTAGTGTTTCCCCTTCTTTTAAGTGATAAAGGTGAATACATGTATAACGTTGCAAAGGGTCCTATTTAAATATGCTGTTGTTTTAAATAGGGCTGGACGATATGGCAAAAATTTATATCACGATATATTTTTTTATTTCGGTCGATACGATATAATTCCGATATCGATATGGACAATATTAAAAAGAAAGGAAAAACTCCCAAGAACGCACACAATGGATGTCTGTACCTACAAATGTCTGCAAAGTGAATTTGCAAAGTCGATAATACCTCCAGACTCTTATAACTTTTTTTTAAAAATAAAAACAGTACAAAAAAATTTGTTCACTTTTTATTTGTATTTAGCCTATACAAACAAGAAATGTGAAATAAACTATCAAATAAATAAAGCTCAAAAATTCATAAAAAATATGCAAAATAGTTTTTTAGAAAAATAATTGTTGTAGTATAACCAGCAGGACAGCAGTGATGTGTGAACTGAATTTGGTGAGAGTACAGTAATTTACAGTACAGTTATTAAATATTTTTCATAATAAAAATTCATAAAAAATATGCAAAATAGTTTTTTAGAAAAATAAGTGTTGTAGTCTAACCAGCAGGACAGCAGTGACGTGTGATCTGAGTTTGATGGCAGTATAATGAGTTAGAGGGAAGTTATTGACAGCTTTTGTAGTATTGATTTTTGCGTTTTGCTCTTTGTAGACGGTCCCTAAGCATCGGTCTCTTTGCCGCCTGCGCTTAGAGATCAATATAATGCGTCCAGCGCGTAGGAAAGCTCATTTTTAGGAAAATAAGGTTGTAGGTGGTTGTATACATTGCGACAGTTGAAAAAATGTGCTATTTGTGTAGGAACAATGTTTCGGTCATGAGTTATTGATCCGGAAAATACGAATCTGCGAATCTGTTGCCAACTTTACTGAACTGAACCACTTCTACACCACTGCATTAGTCTTTCCTTTCTTATCAACTATTTCGTCTGCATTCTTACTTGTGGAAGCTTGTTCATTCGCATATGTATTCAGAGCACTCATTTTGTAGCTAAAACTTTCTGCGGCGCAGCTTAAACCACCTGCTGTGCTGAGCGCTGGCAGCGTGTCTGTGTTGTTCGTCATCACGTAAGTGAGATCAGATCACGCTCTTTCTGACGGCTGAGCACTGAATGTCATTCAGTGACAAGTGATACATGTATAAGATCTTATATAAATAATAATATATATATTTATATATATGCAAATTTATATCGAAATATCGGAAATGGGTTCAAAAATCATATAATCGTTATTGAAAAAAATTCTATCGCGATATATATTGATATCGAATTATTGTCCAGCCCTAGTTTTAAACTATATTTAATCATCAAAGAATCCAAATTAAGTCAAATGTATAACAGTTTCCAATGTTTTTTCACCAGCATTGATATTAAGAATCATTAATATACCAATTACAATTGAAGTGAGTATGAACCTACCAACACAATGTGCATTCTGCCTAACTATGTATTTAGTGTGCTCTGACTGCAGATTCAGATATTGTGTCTTATCACCAGGACTTTTTTCCTCACTGTTTTAGGAGGTCAGTGAACCTACTAAGGAGGAGAAGGCAGTGGCCAAATACCTGCGCTTCAACTGCCCCACCAAATCCACCAACATGATGGGACATCGAGTGGATTACTTTGTCGGTGAGTGTGTGCTCATTTCTGTTCATTTACCTCCGTTTATAGTTTGACCAAACGTCTGTATTCTGCTCCTCAGCCTCTAAAGCAGTCGACTGTCTGCTGGATTCAAAGTGGGCCAAAGCAAAGAAGGGCGAAGAAGATTTGTTCACAACCAGAGAGTCGGTGGTGGACTATTGCAACAGGTAAATCTAGTCTCTTTCGTTTCTCTAGTCAACTAACAGTCACCGATCAACCAATTATTTGTACTATCTTATGGTTTACAGGCTCTTAAAGAAGCAGTTCTTCCACCGAGCCCTGAAAGTGATGAAAAAGAAGCCAGAGAAAGACGTCAAGAAAGAAAAGGACAAAGAGAAAGAAAAAGAAAAAGAGAAGGCTAAAAGCGACAGCAGCAAGGAAGATGAGAAGAAGAGCAAAAAAGACAAAGACAAAAAGAAGGATTCGGAGACTGCGGACACAAAGAAGGACAAAAATGTACAACATCTGGCAAGGATGGGAAATAATTAATAATGTGCACGTCTTGATGCTTACTTTTATTTCTTTGTGTTTAGGATGACAGTCCTGGATCTCCAAAAAAGAAGAAGGATGTGAAGAAGAAGTTCAAGTTGGAGCCTCATGATGACCAGTTGTTCTTGGATGGCAATGAGGTCAGGAGGAGTAAAGCCTGTGAATAGTTTACATTTTGCTTAATGGATTAAAGAGAGAGCGTTCACCCCAAAATGAACAAAAAACACAAAAGAAGATATTTAGAAAAATGCTGGTTGCTGGCACCCATTGACTGAAAAATACTATGCAAGTCAATGGGTGCCAGCAACCAGCATTGTTCAGAATATCTGCTTTTGTGTTGAACAGAAAAAAGAAACTCATAAAGGTTTAAAACCACACGAGGGAGAATAAATGATGAGGACATTTTCATTTTGGGGAAATTATTTATAATCTTTTTAAAGGTAGTGCACTATGATTTCAACCAAAAAAAAATCACTTGCTATTAGTTTACAAATCTACATTTACATAATTTACAATCTACAAATATGTACACACTAATGAAATGTTTGTGTAATTTGTGTGAGTGAGCCTGTATATTTTAAGTTGTAAAATGTTTTCTTGTTCTTTCATTTTTCTTTTTTTTTTTTTATTAGAGTATTTTAAGATCTGCCTGTCCAGGAGCTGCAGGTGGAAAATAGCAGTCTTTGCTAAAGCCTATATTTGATTTTTAAGATCAGTGTATTGTTGTGCTTGTCCCTACAGTTCAAATTTACCCAAAAATTAAATTTGTATTGTAAAATACAATAATAGAAATTAATTACAGATGTAATTACATGCAGGTATTTAATCAAGCATAAGTACAATGAAAAAAACACATGTATTTAAACAATAAGTACAATGTAACAAAAGATTAATTTCAGTATAAGTACATATTAGTTAAGGCCACTTAATTTAAAGTGGAACCAATAAAAGGATTAAATCTAAGGTGGTAATCATTTAAAATGTTTCTTTTAGTTTACAAGGACCGTTTGAAGATGATCTGTGCCAAAATGAATAAAAATCCAACAAACTGTCTAGATAAGGTGTTTTTAAAATAATAATATATTATTGTACATTTTTATGACGGGAAATGATATCCTAGGGTCATAAAAACAGTTCCCCCTCCTTTTATTACTTGACACAAACATCTTGAGTTAGAGTATGAAATACAAGTTTCCTCATGGTTCAAAGGTTGTTGTCATATATGTGAGTGCAACTTTGGACACTTGGTGGTGCTAGAGTTTTCATAACTTTCCTGCAAATGGTTCCGTTGGCTGCCATAGAAAAATCCTTTTAGAAGGATTTAGATCTAATAATAATAATTTTAATGTCATGGTTATATTTATTTTAGTTATTATAACGTATATTATCATTTAGAATATTTAATTTATTATTCACACAGTTTCACACAGGGTTGATTTGTTTTTTTAAATGCTAAAGAGAATTTAACATTTGTATCATTAATTCTTTGCTTTCTTCTTTTAAACCAGTCATTAAAAAGATGAAACATTTGTCCTTCCTGCAGGTTTATTTTTGGATTTATGATCCAGTCCACTTTAAAACCTTTGCCATGGGGTTGATTCTAGGTAGGATCTCTTCTACTACACTGTTTGTGTTGTTTGTTTTTTGTTGTCTGCTCTAGGATGGCTTCATATAATTTATTGTGTTTGTGTTTACAGTGATTGCCGTCATCGCAGCCACTCTCTTCCCTCTATGGCCCGCTGAAATGAGAGTTGGAGTGTATTACCTGAGTGTGGCAGCAGGATGTTTCGTCGCCAGCATCCTTCTCCTGGCTGTTGGTAAGAGTTCAACTGTTAATGCACTGAATTTTGGCCTACCAAACTCCCTCCAGTCGTAGTAGTGACTGTGCAGAGTGGAGTGGCCTTTACACCGGATGTGGAAAGCTCTGCAATATGAAACCCACTCATTTTAATGGCTTGAGCAGCGCAAGTGTGGTTTATTGCAGTGCTGACCAAAGCGTAAGAACAGTGGATCGCAATGTCGACTAGTTTGCAGGCACACCATGGTCGAAGTTCAAAATAGCTCTATGTTGCGCTCTTGTACATGTATAATTCTAGGCATGAACCGCACAGGCACACCTGAAAAGCAAATAACATGCCTTCAATTCATTTATGCATGCTTGTTCATTCAGCTTGCTATAGCACTACTGTCCTATCATACCAACGTCAGTTAAATGACGCCTCCTGACTAGTTCACTATCAATAACATTTAACTGTCAATATAATTTAGGTATTGAATTAGCTTGTGTTTTTAAAAATCTGAATAATTTAAGTTAGCTTTAAAACATCTAACAAAATTGCATTCTAGTATTTAAGGGTGCTTTCACACCTGCCTTATTTAGTTCGGTTGAATCGCACTAGAGTTCGCTTTCCCTCTTGGTGCGGTTTGTTTGGGCAGGTGAGAACGTAGCAATCGCACTCGGGTGCACACCAAAAGCGCACCAAAAAAGCGTACCGAGACCTGCTTGAAGAGGTGGTCTCGGTACGCTTTCAAACGAACCCTGGAGCGGTTTGTTTGTGGTGAGAACGTGATCCAAACTAAAACAGACCCAACCGCAAAAAGTACTGCGCCTTTTTGGACTAATCCAGCTGCCGTAGTGCGATGCGCTGTCTATCTTATGGGGTTTGGAGGAAAAATATTTGTTGACAGCGCTTTACCAACAGTTTTAAACAGAGAGAGAGAGAGAGAGGGAGGGAGGGAGAAACATTACCTGATGGATCATTGGTGATATTTCCGAAAGATGACCATGTTGCAGTTTAGCTAAATTAATTCACGCCTTCTCCTAATGCTTTCGCCGATTGCAATGCATTAAAACCTTGTTTTCCAGCCCCAGCCGCCCTTCATTCTCAAAATGTATAGTTTGTCTAAAGTGATGCATACAAACCATATTGTATACTATGACCAGGGATACTGTGTCAGCCAGCGCAGCGACATTGTGTGTCTGCCGGTTTGTTTATTTGCAGTAGTTCCACGTGAATTCTGACCAATTGAAAAGCAGTTTAGGAAATACGTTCAATAACATCTGGCCAGTGAGTGATGTAGATTTTGTCACATTACTGCATTTTGGTTCGTTTCAGCTGGTTCGGACCAAAGCAATCAGTGTGGTGTGAAAGGGACCCAAAACGGCAGAAAAATGCTACAATGTATCATTTGTTGCCTTTGGTCCGGACCAAATGAACCGAACCACATATGTGAAAGCACCCTAAGAGTGGTTTAACGGTCACAAATCTCACTGTTCGGATCACATTATGTTTTTTTTAGTCACAGACCATTTTTCACAAATGTCATTTGCTTTCCATTTATTACAAAAACAGTACTGCAGGTGACTTTTGATTTTAGCAAGCAGAACTTAGAACCTGTCATTTTATTAAAAATAAAATGAAGAAATGATCAGCTGAATAAAAATGAACGGTAAAATATTCAGTACTGTGAAAAAATCACTACTACTTTTGCTGATAACTCTAGATGTAGAAATCTAACATTATAATTTGTACAACCCATATTTATTTTAGTCTCAATAAATGATTCAGTTATTCACTCATAAGACGCCATGTTTCATTGCTAGATGTTTAATTTTTGAAGAATTATTCAGTGACATATTTCAACTGCTTTCATATTTGAGCGTCACGTTAAATGCATATGATGGGGATTTTAGTCTTTACCATAAACATCAGTGGTTTCATCTAAACTATAAACTGTTCTCCCAGTGCTTCTGTGTTATTTGACTGTTTGTAACTCAAAAGACAAAAGACTCAGTCTCTTTCTTGATTTTTGTGTTTTTCAAACACAGATTTGAATGCAGCAATTCTGATTAATGAAACATGCAAATCACCATCATTTATAATTTATGTTGTGTGGGTGTTGAGATCCCGATCTTTTAATGATTATCATGCAGCTTACACGCAATGCATTAATGCAGACTAAACAAGTAGTGACAGAAAACACCTTTAAGAACCTAAGAAACCCAACACATCCCAAATAACCTACCACAACATCTTCCATCATCATTATATTTTACAGGAAAGCCTGAATGCTTTCATACATGTGATTTGAATGAGGCGAGAGGCGATCTCTCTTTGTGATTGTTACAAATTTAGGATTAATCTACCAGTAAAAAAAATGTATTAATCCGTGGGTCACATGGTTTGGGATCTGTACAAATCACAAGTCAATTGTGATCTGTTACACCCCTAGTATTTTAAAGGGTTACCCCTTTTTCCAGATTTAATATAAGTCTTTTGTGTTTCAGAATGTGTCTGTAAAGTTTCAGCTCAAAACACCCATCAGATTTTTTATTATACCTTTTATAAGTTTCTATTTTGAAGCTCTTAGCATCAGGTAGCGTTTTTTGTGTACTGCGCCTTTAAGGCTAGTCCTTCACACCCACCGTTTCCACGTGCCTGCATCAGACAACAGACAGACACGAAGTAATAAGATCTCACATAACGTTTGTGAGAAATACTACAGTAAGAACTTTCCCAATGAGTATTTGATGCATTTGTGTGTGACTCATTGTTGCAACTCTACAACAATGTTGTTACAAAGTTCATGCACACACAGATACACACACACACACACACACACACACACACACACGCAGACAGCGTGCGCGTTTAGCTTTGCACTCTTTTTGCACGCAAATATGACAGGATACAGGATAATATCCACTGCTGTATGGATGTCTGTTATGTTAATGTACAAAATAAACCTGATTTAACGTCCACAAACCGGGATTGAAGCGTCTTTTTTTAGAGCTGCACGATTCTGGCTAAAATGAGAATCGCGATTTTTTTTTTTTTGCTTAAAATAAAGGTCACGATTTTCTCACGATTCTGTAGATGTAAAATAAAGGTTAATATGAGTCGGCTAGTATTATTGTTATTTCAGAATACAACTATTCATAATTCTGATGTTGAATTATTATGTTTAAGACATGTGCTTGCAATCTGTCATTGACAGCATTGACCGTTTTTTTCTACTGTTAAAATCAGACATTTGTCATTATCAGATTTCTTCTTGCATTATATTCAACATTATATAGGCTAGAGTAGTTATACTGACACTGTTAAACATTTATTCTCATGCACAGCACTCTGTGTTCGCTATGAAAGAAAAAACATATTAAATGCTTGTAATCATTACTCTAAAATGCGATATGACTATTTAAATGATGTGCGTCACGTGCTTTCAGTTTCCTTTTCACTGCTCGGCTCCCAAACGATCGCTCTGTGCCATAAACTGAACATTATTTACAACTTTATTACCTGTTATTCACAGCCTATGCAAGTTCTGTTCACTAAAGTAGCATCATTAACAGGCGTGCGCGCGCCCTCTCTGTGGTAACAGCTACCGGTCAGCAGCTCACGTCACGTGTGTTTTCGCGGCCGTGAATACATTATTACAGGAAGACAGAAATTTGGAGGTGTCCACGTTGCTGAACATTGTATGTAAAACAACGTGAAGACTTGTGCGGCCGCCTTTACTTCTCTCCTGAACTTGAAAATATGATTGGCAGAATCGTATAAATGCTGGTTTAAGATCGTCTAGGGCAGGGGTGTCCAAAGTCAGTCCTGGAGGGCCGGTGTCCTGCTGACTTTAGCTCCAACTTGCTTTAACTCACCTGCCTGAAAGTTTCTATTATACCCAGTTAGAGCTTGATTAGCTGGTTCAGGTGTGTTTGATTAGGGTTGGAGCTAAACTCTCCAGGACACCGGCCCTCCAGGACTGAGTGCGGACACCTCTGGTCTAGGGGGTCGAATCGAGATCGCGATCTTTTTACGATTAATTGTGCAGCTCTACTTCTTTTATAATTGTTCTGACACGCGGCTGTGTTGATGAAGTAAAGCTGAAGTAAATCGCTGTAATTCATTAACATGCACTGTTTTAAAACATTTTAAACTTGTAAAACTCACGCATGATCACATTTGATGATGATTGATGATCACAGCAAACTGAACAGACTTTTATTCCCGGTTGCTTTGCGCTCGTTGTTGATATGATTATACACGTTACTTAATACGCAGCTGTCAATCAATTCGGTGGGCGGGGGGACCGCACTTCTACGTCAAGTTGCGGTCTGTCTGAAAACTGCTCCAATTGGTCCACCGTTTTTATGTTGTTAAATTGAAAAAATAAGGACTGGGTGTGTTTATATCACCCCAATATGACAGTCTGTACACTATACCTACACATATGCCTGTCCAAACAGCTTGAAAAGTAGAGTTTTCACCATAGGTGCCCTTTAAAAAAAAAAGTAATTATTACAAAAAAAAATTTTTTGGCCAAGTGTATGCAGAATTTTCATTACAGTGCATCTCTACCTTTAGCACTTCTACATCCTTTTAAAGCCAGTGAGTTGTCTCTATCTTCTCCTCATCCTCTGCTTTCTTCTGTTCAGCTCGATGCATCCTGTTCCTGATCATCTGGCTGGTGACCGGCGGCCGGCATCACTTCTGGTTCCTGCCCAACCTAACAGCCGACGTAGGCTTCATCGACTCCTTCCGGCCCCTCTACACGCACGAATACAAGGGTCCGCGCTCCGGCTCCAAGAAGTCCAGCGATAAATCCGACAGCAAGAGCGCAGACTCCAGCAAAACACAGAAATCCGACAGCGAGGACAAATCAGACAGCGAGAAGAAAGAGGACGAAGACGATGAAGACGACAATAAAGACATGGAGGAAGCAGAGCATCAGACGGACACAGACAGCGACCGGCGGGAGGACGAAGGATCGCAGCACAGCAACGGCAACGACTTCGAGATGATC